>PVKE010015984.1:0-32646 GCA_004027555.1 Craseonycteris thonglongyai
TTACAGGAAGATAAGAGCAAATGTTTGGTAAAATTACTGCTTGACATGCAATGCAGGTAAATTTTTCTGATTAAAAGTCAAACATATGGTGATGCAAAGAGAACAGATTCTGGGTGGTGAGCACATAAAACAGTGCACAGACAATGTAAGGGAACCTATGTAATTTTTACCAGCCACTGTTATCCCAATAAATTTAACAATTAGAACAAAATTATCTTTGGCAATAGCTTTCTTCCTTGTGCAGGATCCTATCCAAATTCTTGTAGATAGTTAAGAGGGAGATAAAAAGCTCTTCTTGAGTCTTATGGGTCATGATTGCCTTAAGCTCAAAATACTCCACATGCCAAAGTGGCACACTTTGGAATGACATATGCTACTCCCGTTCACCAGAGAAAAATAAATACACTTCAGGACTGTAGTAGCATCAATTCCTGGCTGAGTATCCAGCCTAAGAACCCTCACTGATCTACTAGATAGGTACATAAGCATGCCAAGTTTCATATAAATAGCCTATTGGAAATAGCTGGGGAATTACTTTTAAATATAGGTGAATTCAGGGACAATTGACATCTTTACAATATTTAACTTTCTTATAAAAGAAAGTGGGATCACTTTATATTCTTTCAATAAAACAGTATATATCTGACCCAGACTTGTCAGTTCACTACCAGATACTTTATAGTTTTTGTGCTATTATGACTAGGCTCTTTTATTTCTATTATGTTTTTAAGTTGTGGCTGGTATCAAATTTGGTAACATTCTCTCTCTCTCTCTCTCTCTCTCTCTCTCTCTCTTTTTTTACCACATCTATCACTTGTATCTGTCCACGTTGTCATTTTTTCTTACTATTTTGAAGTTGAACACTAGATAGTTTTAAATAAATATACTATTTTAATGAAGAATGTTTTCTTTTCTCTGAGAATATGTCCTTACATTTAGTAGTTCTCCAAAACCAACACTTCTGGACCTGCTCTGGCCTCTTACTCATTTGTAGGGGAGAAGTAACTTATCTGTATAATAATATATTTGGGGGAAAAACATGTATACTATATAAAATTTTTTCTCTTAGGGTAAAAACAAGCTCCATGAAAGCAAAGTTTTTTTACATTCTTTTCTTTTATTTTTCTTACCATGTTGAACAAGAATTGAAAAAATGATTTCACATATCTGAAAAAGTAAGTCAATAAATTCAGGTAAGTAAAAGTTTAAATATAGAAATTATCAAGTATGATTAAAAGCAATGGGAACCCTTTGAGTACCGTACATGGAAAACAAAACTATAACAAACAAACAAACAAAATGATTTTGGCAATCTTGACCAACCTTTTCATAACTTAGCAATCATTCTAAATATGAATTCTTGACATTAAAAAGAAATTATTGGAGCTTACTAATGATGGAAATAGATACTTTATTCCCCTAGGACCTCTAAAAGCATAGGAGATAAGAGACAGAGATAATTTTGTATACTTAAATTCAATAGGACTTTTACATTTGTATTTAAAATCTTTCCATTTGCAATGTATTATATACCTACACAATATATACTTAAGGACTTATCTCCGTATAACATGTACAGTGTGTGAAATGAGGCAAATGTGTTCCTATAACCTTGTTTTCTCATAGGAAATACAGACAATAAGCAATAGAAATGGTTAAATAATACCACATAATCTGAGATTTATTTTTTTGGACTAAAAGTTCAAAATCACAGATTTATACTTTTTAACAAAAACTGGGAAAATGTAGCAAGCAATATTTCCTCTAAGATTCTAACAATTTCACAAAATATGGCAATGTGTTTATTAGCTTACTGTGAAACATTACCATAAATGATTATAATTAAACTACACGTATCAAAATAATGAATAAAACATATTTTATGGTACAACCGTATTGATGTTTTTCATATTTATTAATATTTGTTCACTAACTAATCTGCCAAATTCAGTAATCTCTTGTGAGTCCCTCAGTTATTAGTGTAAATTACTGAAGGTCTACTCTGATAATAAATAATAATAGCAATTCTGGGAAAAAATCATTAGCAGTTTAATGTCTAAACATTTTTCGTGGATAGTGTAAGTTAAGAACACAATGAAACATTTTATATTCAGTAAGCATACATTTCCAGAGGGTTATAATGCAATTTAAAAGTGACTTCTAATGGATATAACAAAGCACCTGAATTTAATGCTATCAAAAAAAGTTCAGGTGATTCTCAAGAAGAGAATTAGTTATAATTTATAATGTACGATCCCAAAGGAAGTCCATGACTTGAAAACATCTCTAAATCTAAGATCTGAAATGTCTTTGATGAGACCATCCATTTCTTTAGACTTTGCAACTAGAGTGTATTATGTGTAAATTCCAATATGTATGGGCCAAGAACATCTACAAAATCTAGACAGTGTATTAATCAATTCACTGATTAATTTATTTAGCAAATAAAAATTGAGTAACTGCAATGTATCTGGTACTCTCCTAGGCACTGAAGGTACACTACTGAACAAAACAGAACAAACCCTCTGCCTATGTGACTGTTTTCTATCAAACCCAGAGAGAGAGAGAGAGAGAGAGAGGAATAAAATGAGATAAAAACTAAAAGGATATAACACAGTCTAGAGGACACTGGTTGGGATCCTAAATCTCCCTTCCTTCTGGAATATATTTTTACCCTGCATTTCCAAGCTTCCCTTTAATTTAAGTGTAGCCCTAAGTATGACACATATCTCAAGAATCGTGGTATGTGGAAGAGATCAGTCTCTTTTTGAGGCCTTATCAGAAAAACCTGGAAATGCGTGTGCTTGTGAATGAATTAGTCAGGGTGGTACATACCAATGTGCTCTAGATTATACCCTAGTATATACTCTAAACTTACTCGATGACTGCTGAATTTATCTTGAATCTGAACTGCAATGATGAATTATATTTGGAGTAAGAAATACATTTCTATTTTGTTTAAAAAATTTACTGTTGGGTCACTTCATGTCGACATTGCAGACATACTTTACCTGATTTAGTATATTAGGTGCTGTTAAAAACTAAGAGGACTAAACTATAGAATATGATGGAACATGTGTTTCTCTGCCATGTTTGGCTGCTGCCACAAGATCCACGGCTGCTCAGTCTCCAGCCTTCAATCTGCATTCTAGCCAACAAGAGGAATAAAGATCTAAATTTAAAGGTTTATGGTAAGGATTTAGTTGAAGAAAACTGGGAAGAAATCACATGTGACATGTCTGCTTATATACTTTTAACTTGAATATTATCAGATGCCCTCCTCTGACATAAAAAAAGAAATGGGAAATGCACTCTTTATTCTAGGATGCATTAGCACACAGAAAAATTGAGACTTTTATTAGTGAAAAAAACTCTTTTATTATTGGATCAAGAGGAAATATTGTGGGACCACTAGAAACCTTGATATAGAAAGTTAGAGGGAAGCCTGGATGGCTCAGTGGAATAAGCACTAGCTTTGCAGCCCTGGAGACCGAGGATTGAATCCCGATTCCAGCCTGTACAGCCCCATATGTCGAACTGAGGTGTGCTTCCCATGCAGGATGTCCCCAGTGAGGTTCTCACCCACCCGCCATTCAGCCTCTGGATCAAGGAAGCGTGCCTTACATGCAGGAGGCCCCCAGCCCATTTCCTGCCCGTCACAGCCCCCATCCACCTGTGTGGAACAAAACCATGTCAAAAACTGATGACGTACAACTATAGAGACTGCTCTGGGCCCTCCCCTGTCTCTCTCTCTCTCTCTGTCTCTGTCAAAAACAATAAAATAAATCTAAAAAAAAAAAAAAGAGGGGTGCCCAGATTGCAGAATGATAAATGAATATTTTTAAAGGCATTAAAAAATTATGGTGATATTTAGAATTACATTTTTTAAGTGTATAAAACTAAGGGCCTAAGAAAATTAAAAAGCTATTAGAGTTCTGTCTAAATATTGACTGCAAACATTTAAAGAACAACACCCTATCTGTAATTAATGAACAATGCAGGCCCAACTGCGAGAGGTTCCCAGTCATAATTGAATATAATGTGAGATGAGGTGACTTGGTCTGAACAGGAGGTCACCCAAAGTAAGACAAGGAAAATTATACAGTCAAGGCCCCTGTGCTGTTAGAAAGAAAGCTATCATTATAATAAAGTAGAATAGCACATTCTTAAAATACCCAGAGGCCTTTCTCATACCAAGTCTTAGCTAGTGACCTCATTATTCTCCAGATCAAAAAAACCTCCAAAATGTAATATGAGAAACTGAGAATAAGGAGTACAGGGGGCATTGGAATAAATTATGAAGTCTGTGGTAAAGTTTCTTACTCTATAAACTTTCAATTTCCCTCCACATCTCCCTGTAACTCTCTTGCTTATTTCTCTCCCCCGCCCCACCACCACTAAATTGATTAGAAAGTTTTTGTCTATAAAAAGAAAGAAGAAATTTCTAATTTTCTATTGTACAAAAGCCTGCAGAAAGATATCAAACCGCCCTGCCTGTATCAATAATAATTTACCCTCTACTTCAGTAGGTTTCTGCTAACCTTTTATATACCTCCTTTCTAAAGTCTGTTTTCCACATATTTTTTAAATTCTCTAGACTTCCTCTTCATTTAAAGATTTATATCTATATAATTTATCATGATTTTTCTCATTTACCAACTCCATTGCACTTGCCCTACAACTTCTAAATATATTCTCACTTGCCTCACGCTAAAAAACCAGAAACTTTCAATTCTGTTTCCATCTGAAACTACCTTTCTACTTCTCTTCTTTCATTATCAGTGCTTGTAATCCAAATTTGCATCAATAAACTAATAACTAATTCTTGTTAAGTATTTCTTGTGAACCTGAGATGATTTTATTAACTTTTACATGTATCATTCTTATTAGTCCCCATTACTAAACTTTGCAATGATACTATCTCAGCTAATCTACATACTGGAAAGTGAAGCCCAGAGACTTCTTTTTTTTTTTTTTTTGCAGATATAATTTCAGTTGTGCTGATGCTGGGATTCTAATCAAAATCTGATTCTAGGGTTTACCTATGACTACTATGCACATTTAGTTTTACTGAACACCTATGATTAATGCTTTTTAATTTGCTTTCTGTGTTAATAAACACTCTATAGAAGGCAAAGTTTCAAAATCCCAGTATAGAGTAGGAAAAAAAAATTTTATACTTTTATGAGTTCTTAGCTGAAACCCTTGTAATAAAAGACATTAATAAGAGATAAGCATGCATGTCCATTACATGAATTCATGGGAGATACCCAGTAAAAAGTGAGTAACTCCTCAAGGTGGCTTAGAATTCAGAATTAAATAGCATTTTAAGAAAATCAGATATAGGCCTCATTCTTAGATGAGAATAAATGATTTTTAAGGAAGATTAATGGGCCACTGGAAGAATAGATTGGAGGTATAATAGCTTTAAACAAAGTTTGTGAGATCAACTTATAGTCTCTCATACAATAAAAGTTAATCTTCCCTGACTGATGAAACTTCCAAGGAAGGGGGTATGACAATTCAATTCCTTTTATTACATCTGTTTTTAGGCAGTTAGGGAAGTTCAGTGAAAGATTCACTTACAATTGCCCTTTTTTCAATGCCTATAGCTCAAAATAATCAGTATTATAAAGGGGCATATTTTAGAGTGGTATGTCCTAAGTTCCCTCAGTCACATTTTGAATCATAGTCTGGCTACTCTTCATCAGCAAATGCTCCAAAGACAAATTCAGTGACACTTTCCTATTGTGCTTTCTAGTTTGAATTTCTGTATTCTTGATCAAGTTTTTCATTCTTGGTGTCTTGTTTTTCTGACAATTCTTCTAATATTGAAAATTGGTTCCACTTATTATTTTGAATCCCTTTTTCTCTTCAGGCCATACTTTAATACATCTCTTATGTTTTTATATGTATTCTAGCTTATGGTTTCACCAACATTTCTGACTTCAAAATTACCTGTGTTGGGGATGCCAGGATGGCTTAGCAGGTTGAATGCTCACTTTCAAATCCCGGCCCCAGCCCATGTGAACCCATATGCTGAACTGGGGTGTGCCCCAGTTTAGTTCTTGCCAGGGCCCATGTAAGAGGCCCCCAGTCTACCCAATTCCTGCTCTGCACAGCCCTGTGCCCGCCTGTGGAATGAAACTATGTAGAAAACTAATGACATTCAACTATGGAGACTGATATATACTACCTGTGTTGCGATAATTCTCAGATTTATTTTTCCAGCTCTTACACGTTTTATAGGCCCCTGCCCAATATTTTTTTTTCTTTAACTTTGCAGAGCATTTAAAACAAGGAATGGTTCTTAGAGTTTCCTAGTGCACCAAGCTCATTCTTGCCTACTAGCCTATTTTATTTATTTATTTTTTTTTACCCAACTACCTTCCCTTTCAACTTTCATTTACCTGGTTAATTTTCAAGATGCAACTTTAAAAGAGTGTCTCCTGCTAGGAAGTCTTTTCCCCCTAACTTTTTTTTTTTTATCTTTTTTTTTAAAGATTTATTTTATTGTTTTTAACAGAGACAGAAAGAAGGTTGTGGGGGTTGGGGAGCAGAGCAGTCTCCATAGTTGTACATCATCAGTTTTCAACATGGTTTCATTCCACACAGGTGGGCTGGGGCTGTGCAGCATGGTAACTGCGCCTGGGGCCTCCCACATGGGACGCACACACTCTTGAGCCAGGAGCCATACCGGGGGTGGGGGGTAGCAGATGGGGTGTGTGTGTGTGAGAATTACACTGGTGGTCTCTGCATGGGAAGCACACCTTAGTTCAGCGTACTGTTAACTCGGCACTGAAAATGGTCCATCGGCTTTGATGATTACGTGGTATAGTCATCCTACTCCAGGATAGTTGCACAAGTGAGGAAGGGGTAAAAATCAAACTGCAGTATAGTAGAAAGTGATAGGTCACAATCAATTAAGGAGAGAGTACACTTTTCTTAAAATTCATCAGTGCTCTTTCTTTTTTCTTTTTTTTAATATATTTGTATTTATTTATTTATTTTGACAGAGAGAGAGAGAGAGAGAGACAGAGACAGAGACAGAGAGAGAACTGAACTGGGGGAGCTCCCAGTTCAGCATATGGTTCCGCACGGGCCGGGGCCGGGATTCGATCCTCGGTCCCCGGCGCTGCAAAGTGAGCGCCTAACCCACTGAGCCATCCCGGCTTCCCCTGTTCTCTTTCTTTTTTTTTTTCTTTTTTTTATTTATGAGGCCCCGCTTTCACGGTCTGTATTCGTACTGAAAATCAAGATCAAGCGAGCTTTTGCCCTTCTGCTCCACGGGAGGTTTTTTGTCTGTTCTCTTTCTTTAAGCAACGGTGAAGGCACTTAGCCATTACCAGAATAAACTATTTTTGCTTCTCTAATCATCTGAGAATGTAGATTTTACATGAAATTATGTCTCACAAAGATAAAGTTACCTTTCAATCTCTTCCCCTTTATTTTATTCCATACCATCTGAATGCTGTGTCTAGAGATTAGCCTTCAATATACCGGTACTTCATATTTTCTAAAGTATTTCAATATTTGACTTTGAAAATTCCCCCAAAATTGTCATTTATTGAATTTAATATGAGCTAAACTCTGTGTCAAAATCCTCATAAGGAATATTTCATTAATCCTCACAATAACTATAATTCAATGTTATTCATGTTCAGATAAAGAACCTAAGACCTAAAAGATGCCCAAGGTTACAAGACTAGAAAATGATAGAGCTGCTGGTTAATCCAAGAGAAAACTCATTCCTGGGCCAGTGTGATATAATACTTCTTTCTTATTAAAATCTCAAAAAATACAGAGCTTATTTACTCACATTTAATTATTCCAATCAGTAACAGACTATTACAAGCAGTGAGTTCTAAAAGTTTTATATTTATGAACTAACATTGAATCAATGACAACCTTAGTATCTGTGTAATTTTATTTCATCTTAAGTTCTTATATTTAAAAAGTTTTAGGAGGATGATTCTATTTCATTCACTTTTGGGTTCCTTTACATTTCAATAATGTATGAAATAAATGAAACTTTCAGAACACTTCCTATTAGTCTCCAGTAAGGTGTGCTATAATGTATCCCAAGGGACCAAGGTTCATAAGTAGATTTTCACCATGTGTAATCCTTTTTGCCTTTGTCCTTCACTGAGGCTTATGCTACTTTTACTCTACCTCTGAAGCACTCCTGAGGGGCTAGTTAAACCAAGATAGAATATTTGCCTCCTGCTTTAGTCCTTGGGAAGAATCTCACAATTTTAAGGAAAATGAGAAGATAGAGGAAAATGAAAGGATTAGAAAAATTTTAATTGAAAAAAGAAATCATTGGCAACTATCAATAATTTAAAGTTAGCCATAAACTTTGGTATAGATGATTTCAAACTCAAATGTAAAAATTAGACAACTAGAGCATGTTAGACCTTTGGAATTATTTAGTAAGTTAAAGCAATGCTTCACAGTGTATGTTATGAATTTGCTTTTATATTCCTTTACTCTGCAAAAACTCTTCAAGTTGATGTCATCATCAAAATACCCATGTTTACTGTAATGAAAAGAGATTAAGAAAGGTCATATATAAATATAAATCACATATCCTTTACCAATTGATAATAAAAAAAAAATAGTAGTTACATTTAGAATCTGTCCAATGTCAATGTGATGTCTACACAAAGAGAAAGATGTGACATATTAAGACAGAATTGCTAAAAAAAAAAAATTCTCTAGGATTGTTTCACTGATTGCCTGTTTTTATTTGTTCTAGACAGCAGAATCTTGACAGCAAACATTGTCATGTAGGATTCAACCCATTCACTAAAAATACAGAGAACGCTATGTAGTTGTAATCCTAAATTAGTAGCCTTTTATGTTTTTCTCTACTAAGAATGTTTCAAAGACTATCAAAGGATTGACTAGACTGATACTTGTAAGAGGAACCATGTCAAGTGTAGTTCATATACTTATACACACAAAATACGAAGGCTGTGTACAAGATTCTCTTTTCGGATACTGGTTTTCCTCTCAATAATATCTAGTGATATCTGGCATATCTAGGGAAATGGTTCTGATTCAGTTGATAAAACTTAATATGGTTTCCAAATACTGTGGCATATATTTTTCCCTGGATCTGTTGCTTCAGGACTCAAGTTACCGTGTTCTCATTTTGTTTATATACTCTCTGAAATAATACCTTTTAATGAAATAGCTTTTATTGATTCTTAATAAATGCTTAATTCCCTCCAATATGCTATAGTCATGCCTGATTCATCTCTACTTTCTCTGTTATTGGAGAACTCAGTGTCTAAATTTGTGTTTACTTTGGTGGTTTAATTTTTAAAGCATCAGCAATTTTCCATACAGTGGGCACAGAATTTCAAACTTCTCTGGTATTGAGATAAGCCTCTATTTAAGCAATCGGGGTTATTGTTGACGTTTTCAGTCATATGATCATGTTAGAGTTGCTTTTTCCAGAAAATAAAATAAAATAACATGTAAGTGGGAACTTAGTGGGAAAAGAAAAGAACTTTCATTTCCATGATGATTTTAATCTCCATATTCTTGGCAAAAAGTATAAGTAGATGACTTCAGAGTCCTCTAACCACTATAAGCTTTGGGTCTTTACCTCCAGGTGCTATAAAACAATACAGAAAATAACCTAAAGGTTTTAATGCTATAGAATGAGCTTCTAGATTCTAAATCCCAGTTGTATCACTTTTCACCATATATGAGCTTGAACAAATTATCTACTATCTGTAAGTCTGGTAGAAATCTATTTGTCTATTTGAACAGAAAAACAAAACAACAACAACAACAACAAAAACATGCCAAGAAATCTGAAAGAAAAGCTATGCAGCTGAGAGAGAATAAAACAAATAAATAAAATAGTGCTAAAATAAAGTTAAGAGATTTGATGAGAAAACTGAGATTTCAGACAGAAAGAATCAGCTATGTGCCAAGGAGAATACATGCATATTGTAAGTAATGCAATCTCTTTTTACATTACAAAATGATAAAAATTTGCTATATGATAGATCAAATAGTACCGTTTATGACAACATGGATGGATAATGAGATTATTATACAAAGCAAAAGAAATCAGAGAAAGTCAAGAACCATATGATTTCATTCATATGTGGAATATAAAAGTGAAAGCAACAAACAAGACAAACAAACAAAATCTCAAACAGTTTAGTGGTTACCAGAGGGTAAGGAGGGTCGTATAAGAGGGTAAAGGGGGCCAAACCTATGGTGATGGAAGGAGAACTGACTTTTTGAGGTGAATACACAATGCAATACATAAATAATGTATTATAAAATTGTATACTTGAAACCTATATAATTTTACTAACCAATAATTCCCCCAATAAATTTAATAAAAAAAATTTAAAAAGAACAACTAGCACCTGCAAAATCTGGCTTTTCAGAATATGTACCAGGTATATACATATTTTAATATATAATATATATTTATTTATTCTATAGCTATATTAATGTTATATGTTTTATATGTACATGTTTTCTATTTTCTTAAATATGTATACACATACAAACATGTATACATTTTCTAACATATGAGGGCTGGGCTATCTGGAAAAAATCCAGCCACAAAAGCCTCTGTTTTTCATATCACGTGACTGGATACTTTCTGTACAACCCTTGTACACCATGTAAGAATTAGAGTGGAGCTGGAGTTTTGAAATTCATTTTCTAGCATCACTCTGAATATCTGAACTTACACAATATTTCAAGACATGTATTTAGTTGATGAAAATTTGTGAAGCACATTTAGTTGACGTGTATTACATAGGTAAAAATATTAAGGAAAGGAGATGAGTGGGGTTATGAAAGAATAGGATAATCCTGAAATAGGAACGATGCAAACAATCAGCTTTTTCTGAGGAGCAAGAGATCCCATGGATAAATGAATTCTTTGTGGTAACTGTTTAAGGGCAGAGTATGCAAGCTACGCAATTATAGATTGCATTGTCTGACTTCTACAAACAAGAGGCAAGAGGTCCCTGTGCTGCGTTGTTTAGAATGGAAGGACTCTGGTCCAATCGCTTCTCTACTGGCTTTCTGAATACTTTATGACAATTGACTGTGTTTGCTTTGCAATTGGGCCTACTAGCTCTGTAATTACTTTGTCTCAACAAATACTGAAATTGTAAAGAGGTTTTATTTTTTTATTTGTGTTTTTCTTGTTAGTTCCTCCTTTGAGACCCTGTGGCTGTAGCAATTTGATGAGAAAGTTTATGGGGGATGGTTATGTCCAGTGATGGTTTCTCTTTATTTTGGGGGGTTTATTCTGATTTGCTGCACACTTGTAGGCGTTGTAGCTTAGCCTTTCATTCTCCAGGAAAAGACAGCAATGACTTTACTGAATTTACTTCTGTTACCTAGCTAACAGAGATTAATGTTGGAGGGAAGTCTGATGTCAACTCCACCTGGGAAGAAAGGACTTCAATCAAAAGGCCAAGAAAGTCTTTATAGACATGACAAGGGTCTGACTTTCAGTTTTGTGAAGACTGTTAGATCAGCATGATTTATGTAACTTCTCAAGCTACATAGTTTGTTCTCTGTATATATTCCTGTGTCCCCATACAAACTAACCTTTAATGACTTACTACATTCCCATCCTTTCTTTTCTGAATCTACCAATAAGATGCTATTCTCACATCACAATTCTACCTATGCTGGGTTGACTTAATGCTCACAAAGTCAGTTCTATCATAGGCTTCAGAACACATATTTATGTATGATTTTGAAATTAAGTAAAAGATACAGGGTAAGTCTGACCTATGAGGGCAGTCATTTCCCAGTGGATATGATTATTTGAACTTCGATGATCTCAGTAAGTTCTATGCCATGACCCAAACCAGATCTAAATATTTTCATTTACTTTTCACAGGATCTATATAAAAAATTACTATTATTATGATTGACATCATAATAAAACAAAGATAACTCCTGAATGAAATCAAATTTTCCGAAAATTTAAAATATCTTTACTGTAACTTTTACATTTTTTTTATTCTATACAGTATCAAATTAATTGACTTGCAGAAAGAAAGACATATATGATTGGAATTTTCAACACTTTATTATAGGACTGTTTGATTATTGCCAACATAGTCCTAGAGTGTAGATAAATAAATCACTTGGTGAACTAGCCAAATATCTGATTCAATATAAACACAAGGGGACTGGAGTATTTGTATTAGAAAATTAATAATAATAATAAAAAGAACATCTTAGATTAAAAGTAAATTAATAACACCTAGATAAAAAAAAACAACCTGATATTTATTACAACAGATGGTCTGTGAACAATAATTTGAGAGCTATAAGCAAACATCCCTGTGCCTATAGGAATTCTCTTGATATTAATATAAACAACATAATAGCTAATGCTTTCTTTAGTCATAGCTCTAGGTCAAAACCAACAGTACAAACGATCCAATTAAAAAATGGGCAGAAGACCTGAACAGACAATTCTCTCATGAAGACATGCAAATGGCCAACATATACATGAAAAAAATGTTCAACATCATTAGCTATTAGAAAAATGCAAATTAATAAGATAAGATACCACAATAAGATACCACCTCATACCTGTTAGAATGGCTATAATCAACAAGACAAGGAATAACGAGTCCTACAGAGGCTGTGTAGAAAAAGGAACCTTCATAACACTGCTGGTGGGAATGTAAATTGGTACAACCTCTATGGAAGGCAGTATGGAGTTTCCTAAAAATATTAGGAATGGAATTGCCACATGACCCAGAAATCCCTCTCCTGGGTGTCTACACAAAAAACCTGAAAACCTTAATTCACAAAAATATATGTACCCTGATGTTCATCTTGGCATTGTTCACAGTGGCCAAGTCATGGAAAAAACCAAAGTGTTGTTTGATAGATGACTGGATAAAGAATTTGTGGCATATTTACACAATGGAACACTACTCTGCAATAAGCAAAGATAAAACACAGCCATTTATAACAACATGGATGGACCTTGAAACCATCTTATTAAGTGAAATAAGTCAAACTGAAAGAATCAAGAAATATAACCTCACTTATAGATGGAATATAAAACTGAAAGTAACAAAGAAACAAAAACTCATGGACACAGTCAATAGTTTAGTGATTATCTAAGGGTAAAAGGGAAGGTGGGTGGGAGAGTGGGACGAGGATGGGGGAGTCGGGAAGGGGCATCAAATATATGGTGATGGAAAGAGAGCTGACTCTGGGTAGTGAGCACATAATGCAATGCATGAATGATGTAATGTGGAATTGTGTGCCTGGGACATATGTAATTTTTGCCAACAATGTCACTCCAATAAACTTAACAATTAAAAAAAAAAGAAAAAACCCAACAGTATTGAAAATATAATCTATGCAATACTCTAGTCTACCTTAACAGAAATCTATGGTAGGTTTTTATTAATTATGCTTAAAACTTTATGTAATATGCCCCATCAAACTAACAAACCCAAATGTCTTCCACTAATGGACTAGAATAACGGGAGCATAATGTTATCTGATCTTGTGTTTCTAATTTAACATCTTGCCGTTAAGCCACACTTACTAACACTTCTCAGAAAAAGAAAGACATGACCTGTTTAAGAACAATGGGACAAAAAGACTGCAAGATGAAGGTGAACAAGCCAGTGGGGATTTGGCTAAAATAGATTGGAAAATATATAAATTAAGTTTCAAATCCAACCAGACACTAAAGAACCAGCACCCTGAAAAATGTAAACTGAATGTAGATGAAAAAAAGGCACCCTCACAGGGAACAGAGTTTGTCAATAGAAGCTGAAGAACAGTTATTATTTATTTACTCCTGTTTTTATTTACAGATTATTTACATTTACAGATTCTGTGAATGAACACCAAGGTTGATAATAAATAGGCAGCAATCCCCAGCTCCTAGGACAGTGACCAAATCAGCACTCACGCGCCCACCCACAGAGAGAGTGGAGCTTGCTGCAGTCTAACCCACAGGTTTTCTAACTGAAAATCTCATGTTCTTTCAACTCCCTCCATTTATAACCACCGTAGGAACCTCAGTAGTGAGTAGAGGCTGTTTTCCTTAAAGATATCTGATATCCAGATACCAAAAGAAGTGCATACAGTATGTTTTGGCCAGACTAGTAGCCAGTTTTATGAAGTTGGTAAGAGGTGGCTCCGAATGAAACCAGAAGAGAGATAATAATCGCAGCAGTTGGTGTTATAGAAAGGTATTTTTATCTGGTCAAAATTATAGGGCTGCTGATATTTTAAATTCTGGCTTCTATAGTTGGGTCAATTTGAATTTACAATGGTGTCACATCTTTCATGAGTGTTCATATAAATTCATTACATAAATTAAATTTCAAATGAGCTTACTGGTGCCCTTAAAAATTATCTCATAGTTTTGTCCTTTGAAGATGCATTGTTTCACAATAAGTCTAATAGCCAGTTTTCCCTCCACTGTTATAAAACACTATTATTTGTCTAGATATAATAAACAAAATTCTTACAATTTAGGTGCTAAATTGTACCCAAAAATGCATATCTGTAATTCTAGACTTTTAGGGATGCAGATATTGCCATCACAGGAGGGTAAGGTCATTGTAATTAAAATACACTGAGAAAAGAATAAACACATTTACCTCATCTTATGCTTATTTAAAGGCATAAGCTCATTTTGAAATGTTCATTCGTACTACTCCTTCTCCAGACTATCTAAATATTCTTGTACATTAAGGAAACTAGCTAACATGTATTGAGGAGTTAATGCAGTGATAACTCCTCAAAACAGTATTTTACCAATTTTATAAATAATGAGACCGAGAAAAGAATAAATCAGGTGATTTTCTACAGCTTGTGTGATAGAAGAAAGCACAACCAAGATGGAGGATCAGCCCCCAGGTTCCAAAGTCCTTCACTTATGTATGTCTGTCATAAGCAGAATTCTAAGATAGCACCCTGCATAATCTCTGGAACTGTGAATTTGATGGATTTTACTCCTATAATTAGATTATGTTACATAGGGGCAATGATCTGGACAGGCCTGCCCTATTCACAGGAAGCCTTTAAAAGCAATGTTTTCTCCAGCTGGTTACAGAGCAAAAGTCAGAAGGATGCATTCTGGCTAGTCAGGAGGAATGCAGGCATACCTGGGTGCTGAGTTGCCAAGGAAGAAAAGCAGCAGAAGCAACTACAAGCAATCCTCATTTGACAACTATTAGGGAAATGGAGACCACAGCCTTACAATTGCAAAGAACTGATTTCTGCAACCCATGAGAATGAACTTGGAAATGGACTTTTCTCTGGAACCTCCAGCCACTGCTCAGCCTGTACAAAATCTTGATTTCAGGTTTGTGATACCCTGAGCAGAAAATTAAGCCATCCTGTGCCAAACTTCTGACCTATAGACTGTGAGCTAATAAATGGCTGCTAAGTTTATGGTAATTTGTAAGCAGCAACAGAAACCTAATAAATACCCTGTATAATGTATATAGAGTTATGAGAAAAATGATCCACTCTGTTTCTATAATGCACGCTGGTCCAGATTCTAGGCTCTAAAAATATACCAATCAGTTTGGGTTGTTTAATCATCAGTGTGAATCAATTCACAATGTCACAAATAATCAAAATAATCAAAAGTAGTATAACATGATTATTTTAGTAAATACATCCTTTGAAAAGGATGTTTTAGATGTGTCAAATACCTTTTAATATTTCCTAACTCTGCCTAAATGTATCTATATCTATATAACTACCTCAGTGTTGGCACCAATAATATAGAAGATCTCACTTTGTCTGCCAGTTATTCCAGAAAAATCTGTGTTACCCTTAAGGAATTATCTAAATTTATCTTTGTCTACAAATTTATTTTTTCCCAGTCTTCATTCCATATCATTCACTTAGACTTGATTTTTATTTAGTAAATCACAAGAAAATTATGATCTATATCCACTTCTTTACATCAGTTAATGGGATGTCTTTATTTTGGCACAATTTGATTAAATTATATGTACAAGTAAACTGGTAAGGATTACTTTGTCTAATTAATAGTTTTGTTATGACATATGATAGTATTGTTTACTGTTTTTTAAATTTACATGCAGATTATGATTAAGTAGATAATATCCAGTGAAGTACAAAAGATTAATCACTTTTTAAGAACTAAAATATAATTAATGCCTTATACTTATGATAACAGTTAAAATTATCAATAATATGACATCATAGGTAGATTTCTATAAAAATAATATTATTTTCCAATATCCTATAATTATGAAAGTGATCATGAACTATTAGCAAATTGCTTTCTAGCAGGAAAAACAGTAGTATAGTTATTATCAGCAATATCTATATTATAATTATTGCCAAAAATTTGAATTATCTCAATTAGGAAGCAGCCCCTAGAGTAAGTTTACTTTCAGGTGATATAAACAAAGAAAACAAAAAAAAATTAACTTGCTGAACCTCTTTCTTAAGGAGCATAAAGCCTGAATAAAGTCCATATAAATTCTAAAAGGGAAAACACAATAAATGTTAATTAAATATTCTGTTCTGTTTTTTTGTGGGAGAAATATGAATATACGCTCAATTATGACATTTCATGTGACATGCACGTGTTTAAATTGAACTAAGCCTCGTGAATTAATAAATAATTTTATAACTAAAAAGAATCTGAATGTCTTTTAATTCACCTCAGTCTCAAGACAGAAAGTAATTCTACAGCATTAAACAGCTAGTAAAAAATAGTAAATGTATGGTGGGTAAAACCAGGATAAAAATGTAGAAATTCTATTGTTTGATGTCTGTTCCATGGATTTTCCACGACTCCCATTTCAGGAAAATCAAAGCACTTTCTCCATGCTCTGTCTCAAAGTCCGTCCACTCTGATGACTTCAAAAGAGATCTCTTTTTACAAAATCAATGATTTTATTCCTAACCTCACATACAACTTCGAAATCAATGTTTTCTATTATCCCTGCAATATCTTCAACTATTTGCTTTTTCCTCACCTTAAACCCATGATGTTTAAAATGGAATTTTTTGAAACTATATACTCACATTTTATGAAACTTGGTGGACTTTAGTGAATGAATAAGCACTTTGAAGCTGTATGTTTTTGCATACAGACACGCATCTTTGATTTATTTAAAGTAGTAATCTTAGTCAGAAATTTAACTATGGAATAAGTTCTTGAGAAAGTACAATTTTCTTTATGGCACAACTACAAGCAATATCTTGGGGAAATGTAAGGACTCCATGCATTTTTACAATAGTACCTACACTTCTTTTAAAAACAAATTTAGAGAGTGAAGTCAACAGCAGCAGTTTGTGTGTGTGCGATTTTTCATTGTTGTTGTTTTTTAAGTAGGAGGCAGACTTTCTATAATCCTCAAGGCTGTTGATCTTCCAGAAATCTCCCCATTTCTTAGCTCTGATACACATGTGCATTTCTCTTTAAAACTCAGAAGTCCTACACATTTTTCTGTGTTACAATAGACGTATCGTCTCCACATAATTAGCATAATTAGAGTCCTTTCTCTGTCTTTCTCCCCAGCTCTATTCACCTGTTGTTTGTTCATGACAAAGGACTTTGAATTCTTACTGATACATTGAATTACACTATCAGTTATTATTGAATTACATTTTTGGCTTTGATATAACTTCCAGACAGGCAAAATAGTTTAAAAAGGCAATGTAGGTGTTTTTTTCCATTTCTTACTTTTTTCTCTGCATCATTTTCTTGTCTTTCATAGTCGCTGCTCCTCACTGTTTTATACAACTCACCGTCTAAACTCTAAACTGTAGTCACAGGTCTCTCCTTTAATTAATACAATAATAAATTGTCAAGGTCTTTCATGTGCAAATTACTATGACAAACATTAAGTAGTCAAGAAAATGAATAAGGCATAATCTTTTGCCTCAAGGAGTTTATAATCTTATATGGAGACTAGCCATATATAGGTGTGTGCCAAATCTACTTCACCACCTATTTCTGTAAATTAAACTTTTATTAAAATATAGCCTGGTCTTTAACTTGTGTATTATTTGCAGCTTCTTATACATACCACAATGACAGAATATTTGTGACAGAGAGTGAACGGCCTACAAAGCCTAATATGAGGGCTGTCTGGAAAAAAATTGAACCATTGTCAATATAATGTGAACAGTTACATGGTGGGATACTTTCTGGACAGCCCTCATATGTTTACTATTTGCTATTTTACAGAAATTTTAGTAGATATTACAGATACTGAAATATAATAACAACAAAGATGTTAAAACTGAGCTTAAAATGTTATAAAATATCAATATAAAAATGTTGATTTAAACTGTTAGGATGGAGGACCAAGATTCTATGAGAACAATTTGTGTGGACACTGAAAAACAAGTAGGCTTTCAATGGAAAAAAATTAGAGAGAAAGAGAGCATTGGTAGATGACAAATTTGAAGTGCCATCAAAAATTAAGCACATGTCTCTATCAAATGTATACCTACTTATGGCACAGTAATGGAGGAAGAATTTCTAGGCAATAATGGAGTTTCATGACATCTTCTAAGATGTACTATAGATGCCAGTGACTTCTAGATTTTGCTAATGTGGTTGTATAAATCATTTCTTTGAGTCACATTAAATATATCTTAAATCTTATTTATTAGATATTATATAATATCACCCATTAAAATCAACATTTGGGAAGCTGGGATGGCTCAGTGGGTTAAGTGCTCACTTTGCAGCCCTGCGGACCGAGGAGCGAATCCCGGCCCCGGCCCGTGTGGACCCATATGCTGACCTGGGGAGTGCTCCATGTTCGGTTCTCACCGGGGCGAGACTCTGGCCCAGTTCCTGCCCTGTGCAGCCCCGCGCCCACCTGTGGAATGAAACTATGTGGAAAAACCGATGATGTGCAACTATGGAGACTGTTCTGGGCCCTCCCACTTTTCTCTGTCTCTGACTCTGTATCTCTCTCTGTCTCTGTCAAAAACAATAAATAAATCTTTTTTAAAAATCAACATTTGTGTTTTTATTTACAAAAATAAGAGTTTATATTAACCGATAAAATTCTTCATAATAAATCGGCCTTTGAACTTTATAAATGTAAACTTAATAAGCTTAAGTGAAGTGTTTATTTTAATATATTTTCAGGAAATATCAAAACACAATTATTGGGGAGAAAATAAAGAATATATGATTAGTGAGACAATTTGGCTATATGAACATTTTAAAGTTAGTAATGATAAATATATATTAAAATTGGTTGAAGGTTACAATCATACTTGCTGGATTCATATGTTGGAAATAGTATTCTCACTTTTGTTTAATTACCTATTGTCATTATTCTTTTATTTAGAATACCTCCTCCCTTTTATAACCTCACATATTATTCTTCAGAATAAGATTAAATATTTTAACTCAGATTATCTTCTAACTTTTATTTTACTTTTAGATCTGTTAATTTGTTTCCTAGAAATTAAGGCATTAATTCAATAAATTTTGTTTTATTTATAGGCTAAACACAAATTAACTATTTGTATAAAATTTATTTTAATCAATAGTTTAAGAACATGTGTAGCATACAATAGGCTTCTTGCAGTACTGAGACCATACTATCTTGATAATATAATTGAAAATTACAAGAGAGAGCATAAAAACCTGTGATAAAATGTTCTATAATACATTTTGAAAGATACATGATATTAGAGAAGGTTTAATTTTCAGTTACAATTATCCTAGAATGTTAAAATATTTATATGATCTTAAGAGAAGATTAAACATGTAAGCCTCATATATAAATCATAGTTTTGATGCATTTGTGGTAATCTTGGAATAGCTCATATTTTTGCTTCAATCCAAGTGAATAATATGACAACAAACCTTTGATAAGAATGAAGCTATTATCCCAGTATTAAGCTCATTCAGGTTCATTGGAGACAATAAATAATGCTATCTAATTAATTAAAATGACAGGAAACTGCATGACATATTTCTTATGGCTGGCTGGTTTAACATTCTAAAACCTTCCTGTTGATTAGAACTTGCATGTTTTAAATAGAAAAGGATGTTAGACATCCCATCTGTTGTGTAGCAGAGCTTCAGGAAAAAATTTAAAAGGTACACATCTTGATAAGTTCAAGTCAGCTGAACAAGACAAATGTAATATGTTATCTAATACATGACATGGCAGGCTAATTGTTTCCACAATTCTTTTGTTTTCCATCAAGCTACAATTAAAGAAAACGACTACATAAAATCTTGGCAGTGCGACCCTATTTGTCACACTGCAGAACACCTAGTTCAAGTTCAAAATGTTTCCTCTTTCTTTGTACAGTATGTGTGTTCAAAATAGACATTGTTAAAGAAGCACAACTTGTTTTACACTCAGTACATTATGCTGTAAATGAGACGATTACTCAGAGCTACATTCCCAATTATGCACATATCCTGAAAGAAATTTATTAGAAAGCATGTATTTAAAAGTATATGATTCTATTTCATGGCTGAAAACATTAACATAAAAATAATGTACTTTAGTATTTTTCATATGTATATATAAGTATATGGATACAAAATGAATGAATGTATTTAAACTCATCTGAATTAGGCTGGAAATAGATTTATTGTACATTTTTGTGACATCATATGTAGCTTTCTATAAGAAGTGTAGTTAGGCTATTTGCTACATGTTTGACCCAAAACAAAACTGAACAATAATCCACAATTATTTACCATCATAAGATTAGCTGGTGCTCAAGGAGGATCATCTATAATATCCATAAATTTTTGTACTCAGGGGAATCTGGGATGGCTCAGCGAGTTAAGTGCTCACTTGGCAGCCCTGGGGACCAAGGATCAAATCTCGGCCCTGATCTGTGTGGACCCATATGCTGAACTAGAGTGTGCTTCCCATGCGGGAGGCCCCCAGTGCAGTTCTTACCTGGCGTGGCACCCGTCCACCTATGTGAAACAAAACCATCATGAAAACTGATGACGTGCAACTATGAAGACTGCTATGGACCCTCTCCCATTCTCTCTGTCTCTCTCTATATATATCTGTGTCAAAAACAGTACAATAAATCATTTAAAAAGTAAAACAAAACAAGATTCTTATACTCAGAGCCTGTCACAAAAAAATAACTATAAGCAAACTCTAAAAATAAAATTGAAAGAACAGAAAACTTTTATACATTTTTTCATTTTAATTATATTGGCAATACCTTTCTTTAGTTTACAAATAGAAAGCACCAGTTACTCAAAATTTAGTTTTTCAGTTCATGACTAATTTCATTTCATATGCAAATAAGAACCTATGACCAACAGATAAAACACAGAAGTTGAGAAGGAATGTATCTTGCTATATAATGAAAGAGTTATGATGGCAAGTAATTGCCACTAGCAGAATTTCAGCTCATCAAGGCAAATCTGCCAAATGCTATACTTAATACAAGATGAAAATAAGAGATCATTAACTAAGAAATGGAACTAGATCAAAAGGCCAAGACAAAAGTCATAGGTGTTCAAATAGGAGATCTTATTGAAAACATAAACATAGAGGCAGCAAACAAAACAAAACAAAACAAAACAAAAACAAAAAAAACAGAAAACAAAGGTGATGTAGAACAAGGTATGATTTGTTTCTCTACTAGGACCTCAATTTATATAAAGTAATAAACATGAGATAGTTACTTCTTGCATACTTCACCTAATAAAAAGAGAATCAGAAGTAAACTCGCTTTGGGGAAGTAAATTGTCTTCAGCTTGAATCTGTTGTATTTTCTAGCTCTGTTCAGTTTTCCCACTATTTTTTCTACCTGGTAATATTTTTCTAATACATATTTCTTAGATTTGTCTGTTTTACAGTTCAGTGCCACCAAAGAAACATCACTGACTCCCACAATACTGAACTCATCAGATGCATTCACACTTCCCCAGTATCTGTTCTTTATTCTACACACAGAATGTGATCTTTTAATGAGAATTGGAATTAGTCATGTCGGATCAATTAGTCCTCTACTTCAAATATTGTCAGTGGCTTCTTTGTTTTGGTAGGACAAAACCCAAAGCTATTAATAAAATAAGATGACCCAGACTGCACTTCTCTAATATACAAAAGCATGAAAATAAACAGTTAGAAGCATGGTTCATGTTCCAGCCCTTTTGCTTTGTGCCTGTACAATCCTGGGTAAGTTTCTTAGTTCTCTGAGCTTCAGTTCAATTATCTCTAGTATGAGAAATTGTAGTTACTTAGTTTGAAAAGTAACTGTGAAGATAAGCTTTTGTAAGTGTAAAATTCTGGGTTTGTATTAAAAATAGCCAATGTCTGTTCAGCACTTTCTAAAAGAAGCTAAGTTTGGGGAGTTCTAATAATTTGATCAAAGTCATGTAATTAGTAGATATTTTTTCCCTATCATGCACTAATCCCACCACTAATACAGCTTTCTGAAGATGAGAAGGAGTGAGTACATAGCAATTTAGCAAACAATAGCTGCTGATGGTAAATTAACCTTCCTCCTTGTCTCTTTCTCCTATATCCTTCCTCTTTCTGTACTCACTGTCTAACTCTACAGAACAGGTTTTCAACATGGGCCTTCTATGAATGTGCCTTTGCTAACCCTTATAATAGAAAGTGAGATGGATTCTGCAATCTTATAAGGAAGCAAAGGAAAGATGTATTTAAGTCAGCACCCTAGTGAGTTTTGATCACAGAACACTCAGTAAATTACATCTTGTTACTGTGTTAAAAATGGATAAAATCTGAGAGATTGGCATTGGTAAGAATATAAGTTAACTAAGCCAATACCCATTAACTGTTTACATAACCAGTGTCTAATATACATACATCACACTTCATCCACAAAACCATTTCTGAAATTCAAGCTAAAGATAATTGAATAAAATATTAACTTCTACATCTTTGCCATTATAGGAAGGGTGTGTGTGTGTGTATGTGTGTGTGTGTGTGTGTGTGTGTAAAATGTATAGATAAACCTAAAAGGTGATCTGAAAAGTCAATAGGAAAACAGTAGACACGTCATATCCACTAAAGCTATTTCCAAGTGTTTTAAATTTGAGGAGTTTTAATAATTCTATTTTGTTTTTTGAGGTCTCACATATGCATGCATTCTATTTTTGATCCAAATGTGTCATAGGCTGCTATTTTTAAATTGCTTTACTTAGTTATTTAAAAATACACTAATTGAATAAAGTAGGTGGGTATAAATTCAACCATGGTATCATGATTAGCACAGATAAAGACACAGCATATGCAAAATATAGTGTAAGAATATGAATATGAGCACAGATATATTTATAATATGTCTAGGATGAAAGGGCATTGTTAAGCACTTGAATAAAATATTTAATTTCTTTTATTCTCTCTGCTACTTACATTACATTGCAGCAATCTCTTAAATAATATTCTTATACTAAAAAGAATTTGTTTCATTAATCAACTTCACCAAGAAAATATAATGTACATTCAAGTCAAGTCTCCCCTAATTTACAAAGCTGTATTCACTTCTATGGAATTACATAAGAAAAGCATAATTAGAGTATCCAGCTTAGTTGCAACAAAATTCAACCTTCACTGTAGCCTAGGAAATAGCTGAGAACATACCCAGCAATTGAGAACAAAGGTTTTAAATCACCCTATCTAAACTACTACTACTTTCCTACAGGTTATTCTCAATCTTTACTCCCAGAATCTATTTCTTATCTTTTGCCCCTTTATTTTCTGTCCTCTTGCCCTGTGGTGGGGATGAAGTGTGGTTGACCCCTATGGACTGCCCAATCCAGGTTCCCTAGCAAGGTGGCTTCTTCCTGGCTGAGGCAAAAGCAGCAGATCATTGCTTAGGAAAAGAGAAGCATTTCTTTCCCCATCCTCTCAACATTGATTGCATGTTATTGGCAGTAATTGCATTTCTTTAGAGCACCACCAAGTAACCTCTCCTTCATGACTTCAAATAACATTAATCTCTGATAACACTCTTTCCTTCCCTTTGTACTCAATCCTAGTAGAAATATTGCTTCTCTGATCTTGATAGTCTCAGAGATTCCGGCCATCCTTCATTTGTTCTTTTAACTTGGCCCATGGTTCTATTGGCAGTTTCTAACATCTAAACCGTGTAAGGTGAATTCTGTTTCCTTTTGGAATGCTGACTAACACACTCAGTATATTCAATTGATGAGATTCATTTCTGACCTGCTCTTTCCTATAATAATACTGCTGAAAACATTATTTTAGGAAACTTAATCATAGGAAAGCAAATGTACCACACTGAATTTCACGCAATTTTCCCACATAACAGACTGTTCAATATTGTCTAAAGACAGGCACTATCCTTATAGCCCATCATGTAAAAACTCAGGTTTTATGAGCATACATCAATATTTTATTCTAATATGAAATGCTTACCGGTATCTTCAAAATGCCATGTATGGCTCATGATTTCTTTAGTGACCTTTTTTCCAAATAGCCACATAGATTGTGACCACCCTGATACAGTTTATTCTATAATTTCTGGAAGTTACTAGAAAGTGTCATGTGTGTTCATGAACAACTTCTCTCCACAACATCATATGCAGGCTATATCCATCCTGCCTGCTTTTTCATGCTATTGTGAGCACCACTGTCAATGTGCTAAAGCACCCAGCTGGAGGAATCTACACTTCCATCAGACAAAACCATGCCTCCCCGAAGAGACAGATTCTCTTCACATCGCATCTACTTTCTCATTTAACCATAAAAGTAAAACTGCTCAGACACCCTAATTTCTCACCAGAGCCGTAGTAAATATAACTCTTTCAGACTGCCCATCACATTTGACTGGAGTTTCATTAAGAATCAAGAAACTATGGATTCTGGGATAGCTCAGCAGTTGAGTGCTTACCTTATAATTGTGAGGTCCAGGGTTTGATTCCAGACCCCATTCTGTACAACTGCATATGCTGAACCATAGTGCAACTTGTAACGGTCAAGATGTCTTGGCTGCAAAGATTCCCACACCTCTAGCCCCACATGAACCTGTGTCGAATGAAGCCATGTCACAACTAATGATGTACAACTATGGAGACTAGTCTGGGCCCTCCCCTCTTCTCTCTCCCTCTCTCCTCTCAAAACAGTAAAATAATCCTTTAAAAAAAAAATCAAAGAACTCAGGACAAGGGCCAACTCTAAAACATACATTACTGATTGTTAAAAATCATTTCTTTTTGTTTTTGGTTTCGAAGCAGGAGCATTTTATTCACCCTATCTGACAAATTCTTATGCAAATTTTGACTCTGCTACCCAAGTTGGGAGCACATGCTTAGAACTATGTGAACCCAAGGGATCCAGCTGAGGTCAACTGACTCACACAAATTCATATATAGGGCACCAGATCCATGGAACTACGTGCACAAGCGTTTTCTTCCTGCTGTAGGCATGAAAATCCTATGATGGAACACTTAGAATTAGCAATGTTTTAATTATACTGAAACTCTGATTTCAAGTGGGCAATGCCTAAATAAAACAATAGAGGATAGTCATTTCTTCTACCTTTATCACACAGAAACAGAGTTTACTCAGCCACTTTCTTCATACTTTGTCCTGATATTTTGTTATCTTTATAATTTTTTTGTTAGGTTTCACCTAACTTAAACCCTTCTTTCTACAAATTAGGTTTGTAATTCAGTTATTTCAGTGTTTATCTCTCAATAATGTAGTGATTCTACTATACCATAGCTGTCTTATTTCTTTATTTTATTTTATTGTTTATTGTTAAATTCATTGGAGTGACATTGTTTAATAAAAATTACATACAGTGGCCCACCAATCTCCTGCTCATAATCATATAAATTGCTGGTTTAAAAAAATTTTTTTTTTCTGGGTAATAACTCATGCCAACTAAATCTAAAATACGTAGAATGGGAGGTGAAGTATTTTAAGAAGCAGCCTAGGTGACACCAATATAGTCTAAAGTTCAAGTAGTTGCTTTAAGGCAGGAACTAGTTTTGAATTAGTCTTTGCATTGCCAGTACCTACTGAAGTTACTAGAATAAAAGCGTAAATCAATAAATAGTTAATAAATAATGAAATTGATTTATTTTTGTTGGCTGCCATTTTTTTCTCAAGGTGGCTTTTATCCTACTTGACATACTTTCTTTATTCTATCACATTTGAGAGGTAACATCAGTTTTCTTCCCCTTTTGCTCCCATGACCCATGACACTTGCTTCTTATCTTACCTATAAGCCACTTCTTTTTATTTACTTGCTTTTCCTTTTATAAGCTTTCTATTAATATTTCAAGTTTACTGAGGAGATACAGGAATCAAAATGTTAAGCAAAGTACTTAAGTATTAAATATTATACTGCAAAGTGAGAATAGTATCCCACTTTTCCAATTTTTTTTTGCATTTTTGAACTCTTCTTTAGTTCTTACCTAGTACCATTTTACACTTAGAACAACTTTATAATGTTTATTGAATGAAAAAAATAAGTAACTGAATAAGTGTAAAATATGTTCTTTACAGTGAGGGAACTTGAGAGGCTTTCTAATCTAATGTCTAAATGGTTAAAATCATAAATGTAGTGTATATGTGTAGGTCTTTTAGAGTGAATATTAAAGGTGTCTGTGACAGAAATTGCCAAGTGCAGATAACTTAA
Source organism: Craseonycteris thonglongyai (assembly GCA_004027555.1). Lineage (NCBI taxonomy): Eukaryota > Metazoa > Chordata > Mammalia > Chiroptera > Craseonycteridae > Craseonycteris > Craseonycteris thonglongyai. Next base: position 26,650 of record PVKE010015984.1, read on the forward strand.
GAAGTGTACCTTCATGGGCTTAATAATCTCCCAAGATGGCTTAACTCATTTTTCCAATAAAGAGGTCTATGTCCCTGTTAACTAAAGGGAATTCTTAGTTTGTCAATGTCATATTTCTAAGAATTAGTCTCCCTTGCTAGCCTAGTATGAATTCATCTGTGGACACAAGTATCAATAATGGACAACTTTGCAGACATCAGAGATACCAGCAGCACACTTAGTCAAAGAGGGATATGACAATTGATGAAGAATAATAAGAATGTTACATAGTAGCTGAAAGATTTGCTCATCAGACAAAGTGAAATCTCTGAAGTCTTCTAGAATAATTGGGAGGAAAATAATTAGTGGGATAAAGATTTGGAGGACTTTTAACAGTAAATGAAGACAATATTCAGGAAAACATTGGTAATTATTTTCATAATTATTCAATTTTTCAGTATCAACAGAATAATGGCAATAAAACCATTACACATTTCCAATCCATAAATTTAAGCACTATCACAATACTCCTAGGTTTCGTTTGAGAGATATAAGCATTTCAAATTCGAGATGTGAGTCTTTTGTTGGTACATTTATTCATTCATCATTTAAAAAGCATTTTCTGAATATAAACAATGGGTCAAGCACCGTGCAAGGTTTTTCAATACAGAATTGAATAAAACATAATACTTATTATCATGTAACTCATAGTCTACTGGATAATACAGATATATAAACACATAATTATATTGAGATAAGTTTTAAAACAGTATTATAAAATTAATTGTGAAAACACAGAGGATGGAGCAATAAATATGCTATTTCATGAGAAAATTACAAATATCATCACTATTATTTTGCACAGCCTACTTCTTCTCTCAATGTTCAAGTCACAAATCCCTGTTGCATCTCAATACAACAACATTCATTTCAGTATCTGGGTAATGCATTAATTAAAATTTAATTTTACAAACAAAACTAAGTTTATTAAATGCCCATTATATGAAATTACTACTTATTACTTAGACAACAATCAACCTATAGAAATCACTAGAAGTCTTAACTCTATTTGAAAATAGATCAACACCAATGAACTTAAATATGAGAATGCTTTCCCTATAAAATTTACTCTAATAGCTTGCAAAAAAGAAAATAGGAGTGGACAGGTTTAACTCAAACTAAGGAACCTAAAATAAATTGTCATGTAATAGTTAAAACTAAAAATAACCTGTAAAGGAAAATATTGAACTTTGACAAATACCTGAGGAAGATGCTTTTTAGGTTAAAAGATTTGTATAAGCAAAGATAGAATAAAAAAGGTAAAGGGCATGCTTAATTGACCAGTTGTACGTAATTAAAAAAAAAAAGTTGGAAGAGGGTTTAACATCACCTAAATGTTGGTCAACAGATGAATAAATAAACTTGTAGTACATATACATGCACAATGGAATGTTATTCGACCATGAGAAAAGGAAATCTTGCCATTTGTGACAACATGGCTGAGCCTTGATGGCATTGTGCCTAGTGTAATAAGTAAGACAAAGAAAGACAAATCTGTATGACATCATTTACATGTGAAATCCAAAAAAGCCAAACTCACAGAGACAGAGAATGCAGTGATAGCTCCCGAGGTCTGGGGTGTGACAGAATTGGGGAGATGTTTGTCAAAAGGAACAAACGTCCAATTAGAAGATGAATAAGTTCTGGAGAGCTAATGTACAGCCTTATTACAGTCAACAATACTGTATTATATACTTCATAGTTACTAAAAGACTACTAGATCTTAAATGTTTTTACCACAAAATGAAATAATTATGTGGCATGATGAAGGTCTGGCAGTGATCATATTGAAAAGTATGAATGTATCAATAAACATACTTTGTACACTTAAACTTACACATTGTTATATTTAAAAAATGACTCAAAAATTTTTGGAAAATCTGGTTGTGCTTGGAGCACTTTGGAGAAATTTGCAATTTGTTTAGTGTATAAATTGGAGTCATTGTAAGTTTTAATAAAATAAGAGAACCACCTTTTTCTGCATTAGAATGCATTAAGAGGTAATGTAGTTAATAGCTAAAAGAAGAAAAAGGAGTTTATATGGTTTAAAAGTACAAAGTGTCAAAAAAAAGAAAACCCTGGGAAACAGCTAATTAAAGGACAGAGAACTGAAAAGTAACTCAAAATAAAATAGGGTACACAGAGTCAAAAATAAATAGAACCAAATTATTTATGGCAACATCCATATATTCAAGATAATTCCTAAACTCATTTAATAAAGTTATCATCAAGAACAATGTCAACTAATTGTCTTAGAGCAATTAAGCAGCTTGTGATCTGTACTGTATTTAAATTTTGGTCATAATCAAATTAATTCTATTGAGGTCATAAGTGTCAAGTAGTTGGGCAACTAAAAAAAAAAACTTTCATGCTTTTAGTTTTCCTAGTTTTTGCTGTTTTTAAAAATAATAATTTCACATAAAAATACATCTGAAGTTCTTTCTTCTCAAAAAATGTGAAAATAACATAAGGTAATCTGACAGTGTTTGGCTTATGTTTTTCTTCATGTCAAGAACTGGTGGTTGCCATTAGAGAGCACTGTGCACTAAACTTCTTAACACCCTTCATGGAATACCTGATATCACCACATGGCCAATTATCATTTATATCAGGATTACTATAGTTATTTAACTGAAAAAAAAATTACTTTTTTGTAATCATGCCTGTATCAAATGTGTAAACGTTAAATATAGACCAAGGGAGTGATAAGTCTCAAGATAATGGGCACAAAATAAAATTCAGTACCTAGAACAGTACCTGGCATAAAGTAGGCAATCAACAAATATGTGTGTAATAAGTAAATACATTTATACTGCATGTTTACTTCTAATTACCTGTCTAGGTCACAAGGGACATTTGAATGTTTGAATCACTGTCAAGTATGAACCTTACAGGTTTTTGTAACTTGTTTATGTATCACTACTAGAAAGGAAAAAGCTGACGAACTCATTAATCATTGCAAAAACAATGAAATTCAAGAAGTCTAAAAATAAAATAACTGTTTCTTTCTTTCATATTTAATGATGCTAATTGCTCCTAACACTTTTACACCAATACAGTTACTACTGACCCCATGTTGCCAGGCACAGTAGTGAACATTTACTTTTAAATAATTGCAATATAAAAAATAAAAAGCTGTACTGAAAATATATATGATAATTTATATACTTGTAAGAAAGATACTAGCATAAAATAACATCAAATACTACACCTACAACAATTTAATGGAAGAAATATGTATTTATAGTGCCTCATATCAGTTTGGTCAATTTCTCCTCTCCCTGCCTTCCCTGTTCCTAGTGAAAATGTGTAGACTATCAAACTACTATACTTTTATTTATTGTTTCATATGTATTCCCTCTGCTTGGATCTGCTGGTGTCTTTCTGCCAAGATATAATCCTCTCGATTATTTTATTATTCATATGCAGAAACCTTGATTTTATTTCTTCGTGAAACTAGAGAACGTTTACAGACAGAAATGCTATCAACACTTTGATGTGGAAATGAGATAGAAAAGTGATAGAAACTGGAAACAAAGAAAAGGAAATTATAGTTAATGTACCAATGTAAAAAACAGTATATTATTAACGTGAGACTGGCTATACAAATGGGCCATGGCCAGATCACCTATAAAGCCCACAGCCTGCAGCAATCAACCCAGAAAACGAAAACTTTTTCTACAATAAACAACCCTGGAGGCCAGCCTGCTATAAATCAGATTTGCAGAAAGCCAGATTGCAACCTGTAGTAATAATCAAGGAAGTTAAACAATTGGCCCCAAATTGTCAAAACTTCATCAACTGACAGCTTCCCTAATTTTTGTCTCAGCTTCCAAGTTAGGGCTATCCAGAAAAAGCCAAATATGCACCCCTAACCCCTAACTAGTAGGATGCCTGTGTCTGATTGGCCTTCCTACAGCTTCCTTATGCCAAGTCTCCAACCAGGTCATACCTGCAGACTTTCCTTCTTTCCAACATAAAGCTTTTTCTGTCCTCAGCCTACCTTTGAGTATCAGTCAAAATGCAAGTAATGGTGGCTGACTCCTTTGCTATAGCAACTCAAAATAAATAATATTGGCTTTTCTCATTTGGTTGGTTTTTATTTTGTTTGTTTGTTTGTTTGTTTTATCACACTGAAGACATTAAAGAATAGCCTAATTCAGTGAGCAATAGACACAGAAATGCAAGGAATGCATTATAATCAAGGTAATGTACAGGTGAGAACACCACTCTTTTTTTTTTATTTTTGATCTCTCATAGTCAATTTTTGTTGTATTATTTATGAAGTGTATGTCAGCATGGTTTTTCTGTTTGTTTGTTTAGCTTATTAAATTCTTAGTTTTCTATCTGCATATGAAATATACAAGTAAGCCACTTATCTCTCTCTTCTTCCTTCCACTTATCAATTTCTCCCAAATCCCTCACTCAGCCTCTGTTCCTCAATTTCAGTGTTTCTCTTCTACCCACCATCGTTTTTCTATGTTTTCTACAAATAAATATTATTCAAAGTCCATAATAATACCGGCATTTCAGGATTTAACAATAAGAATGTCACAAAATAGATTATGGAATTCTCTTCTGTGCTCGAATACTTTCAGGGAAAATCATCAGAAAATTCTATGGGTTCATTATCATGTTCACAAAATTTCATACATCAGCCTATAAGAATAATGTGGTTTTAATTATATAGCACTCATGATCGAGTAGGCACTGCTGAGGGTGTATATTAGTTATTTACTGCTGACTTACAGATTACCTTAAAATTTAGTGGCTTAGAACAATAAACTTCCATTCACTCAAAATTTCTGGTGATCAGGAATACGAGAGAGGCTTACCGGTAGCTATCAGGCTGTGACTTACAGTCTCTCAGAAGAAGGCTAACAAAATAAAGACCCTGGTTATAGCCATGTGAAGACTGACTAAAGCAGGAGAATTTGTTTCCAAGAGGGCCCACGCATGCGGTTCTGAGGCCCCAGCTTGTTCCTGGTTATTGGCAGGATGTCTTAGCTCCTCATCATGTGGACTACTCTCAAGAACTGGCTGAATCCTCTCCACCTGCTAGCAGGCTTCCAACACAGGGAGAGATCCATGAAAGAGAGATAACTAATGGGAAGCCAGGCTATGTTGGGTCATGTAATCTATAAACTCACACCAGTCACTTCTGCCTTACTCTTTTTTGTTAGAAGCGGTTTACTACATCTAATCCCTACTCAAGAAAAGGGGATTTGTGCTCCACTTTTTTGGTGGGCATGTCTAAGAGTTTGTGAATATATTGTAAACCACAACTAAATGTTTTCTATGATTATTCGTGCAATCTCTCCTAAAACTCCATGAAACAGGCATTAGGATCCCATTTCACAGATGAAAGAGGTGAGGCTCAAAGAGACTACAGAATTTGTTCTCACAGCTAGTCTATTACAGGGTTAGGATTTTGCTTCAGACAATCTGGTTTGTGAGACTGTACTTTTGACTTCTATGCTAAACTTCTTTTCTGTCTACAGTTTGTACACTTTACTTGACAGATTTCAGTTCTGAAAACATCTCCGCTAGATCCATATCACTTGTGATTCCTGATGTCTACCGGTATGCTTTTTTTCTTCCTGTTGGAACAGCACCTTTCAACACCCTTGCCTCTCAGAGCTCTGATCACCTTGCTTACTGGGGAAATTACATTGCACAACAACACAATCTTCTTTTCTCCTCTGATTGTGTCAGTCTGTTGTCTGCTGCCTGTCAGAGAAGATGTAAGCTCACTCCTCTGAGAGGCATGGCAGAATTAGTATACTTACCAGTACAAGACACTGAAGAGATTATTGGTTAAAGACTATGACAGTAAGGTGACCAAATTTTTTCTTTTTTTTTTTTTTTATCTTTTCACATTTATAGAGAGAAATTATCTTTTTGTCTTCAGTGCATAGTTATTTCTATTTTACTTTTTGACAGATAGAGAGAGAGACA
>PVKE010015985.1:8634-32775 GCA_004027555.1 Craseonycteris thonglongyai
GTCACGCAGAGTTCTAGCCTTGCGGTTGCACGCATTAGCTAAGAGCAACAGCCCTCATCCTTGAACATTCTGTTACTCCCTGATAAGACATTCTTTCAGTGGGCTGGCCCATCTGCTTTGCTCCCTGATAAGATATCCTGTCAGTGAGCTGGCCCAGCTGCGTTGGTCAAGGCCTCAGTAATTTCTTACTGTCCTACATATATCAGCATAATTATAAACATTTTGTGGCATTAAAAAAAACACTTAAATGTCTTTATTATAAAACTGATGGAAAAATCTGAGAACATTAAGAAACTAGATGTTTGTATTATGCAATACTTGAAAATAGGAACATTTCATATTCTAAAATTAAAAACTAGATTTTCAAGCATAAAAGTAACTTTTAGACCCTGAGTGTCATTCTATACTGGATAAAGTAAAATGCAATAAATAACCTAGACCTGAAGAACTTCAGACTTATTTTTGAAGTGACTGAAGGGAATTTGAATTTCAAAAGAGACAATAATTGACAAGATTTTTGGAATGTAGCAATATTTCTCTCACTGTTTTGATTGGAAGCTTTTCCCTTGACATGATGTTACTAGAGACTACGATTGGGTCTATTTGATTTGTCTGAATCAGCAGAATCAGATGTGTTGAAAATGTATACGTTTTGATATTCTGAAGCTTATTGGAAGGCCTTCAAATTGATTTTAGTGTACAGAAATTTCCATCACTTAGAGTGCTGGGTCAACAATTTTCAGTAAACTAGACAGTTTTTTGCTTTCGTTAAACCAGGCTGTGATTAGGTAGAACCAAATACACTTAAGTCTATAAGCCATGTTATGGATCACTGGATTTAATATTTTAATAATTGAGCTTCACAAACTAAATTGGTGCTCTTGTTTGCATTCATTTCCCTAATAATAATAATTGGTATTTATTGAGTGCTTAGTATCTACCAGGCATTAGTATACACTTTAAATGTATTATCCAATTTGTTACAGAACTGTAACTTGAATGTTTTGAATTCAAGTTTACTGTATTGATGTTTAATATCCCATTTCATCTAAATATCCAAAGCTGTGAAAAGTGGAAGAATTAGGTTAATGAATTACTTAATGCAGGAAAATGTATAATTGTACATTTAGTGCAAAAATACATCATCCACTGAGCATATTCTGCAATATATGATGTTATTGCACCAAATGAACAACTAATCTAAAATCAACCCCAGAACATTCCTGAGGGTGAAAATCTGTGCAGACATCTCTCATATTCAGCTAATCTTTTTATTTTTTAAATTACTTTTCTAATCTGGGAACAAGAATAAATTTGCCAATATGTGCTATCTAATAGAAATATTTAAAGTAATTTGATTTTGAAAAGATGAGGACAAATCTGAATACCTATATTTTGAAGAAAAATATGGTTTAGTTTGTCAATTTATACATCTTTTAAAATAATCAGGATAGCAATACAGTTTAAGAAAACCTTGACAATATATATTAAGTTTGATCAAAATGGTATTGTGAAAGGAAAATATGATTGTAAGTGCCAGCAGCCCTAATTATTTAAGACACTGCTAACATACTCAATCAGATTATGCCTATTTTTTAGTAGTTGCCAAGAAGTCATTCCACTGACAAGACTGGGCCAAAGCTATAAAATGAAATTTATCTTAGATAAATTCATTTCCACTACATTTCCTCCAAATGAAACTCATCATAGACATCAACCTTTGCTTATTTCAAAATGTATCTTCCATTATTATCTTGCTTTCATCAAATTTGGGCTTATAAGACATATTCTGGTCTAAGTTTATAGCTTAGTAAACAAGAGGTCACTCTAAAATTGTGTAATTCTATCAAGACTTCCTGAGTTCTGACTTATATTTCTTATATTTTCAGGGCCTCACAGTGTATGTCACCTAAAAATACATCAACAAAGACTTATGGAATTAATATTTTTATAAACACAGGAAAATGTAGATCTATTTTTTATTTTTATATGACATCTTTATTAATTTTAATGTCATTTATAGCACATTTATAAAATTCTTAAGCTATTTGCTACATTAAAAAAGATTAAAAACTACCAGTGTAACTAATATTAGGAGGAAGAATCACCAGAGCCCTCATTAGCACTGATCCAGATAGATCACTGCCTGTGGTGCTGCAATAAATGGAGTTGATAAAATAAGGGTTTTTTCCAACTTTATTGAGATATAATTGACATATAGCATTGTGTAAGTTTAAGGTATACAATGTAATGATTTGATAAACATATATTGCAAAATGATTACCATAGTAATATTAGTTAACATCTCCATCACCTCACATAATTACCATTTCATTTTTGTGGTGATAGTATTTAAGCTTTACTCTTAGCAACTTTCAGGTATATAATACAGTATTATATAGATCCCCAGAACTATTCATCTTATTATGACTGGAAGTTTTCATCCTTTGACTAACGTCTCCCCATTTTCTCTACCTCCCAGCTCCTGGTCATTACTATTCTACCCTCTGCTTGTATGAGTTTGTTTGTTTGTTTTTTGGCTTAATTCTGTTACAGAGGGCTTGCAAGAGACATTTCTAAGTAGGTTATAGTTTAATTTTTTTTGTTCTGGTATGTTCTTTTATCATTTAAATTTAATATTTTGGTGTTATACCTATTGATGTTTTGCTTATTACTGATATTATTCCATTTTGCATAGCTACATTTCATTATATTAATATATTATTTGTGAATTCCATAATTGTAGTTTAAACTACTGATGATACCTTATCATGAATACATTTTATTTTATAATTATATTTTATTTGTCTTTATACAAATGTTTATCCTCTTGGTCTTCACTTTCTCATTTCATTGTTATTTGTGATTTTATCTGTTTTATACAAATTTTTTTTCATTGTTAAATTTATTGGGGTGACATTAGTTGATAAAAATTACATAGGTTTCAAGTGTATAATTCTAACACATTGTATACATATTGCATTTTGTGCTCACCACCCAGAGTCAGTTCTCCTTCCATCACTATTTTTTAATGCCTCCTCCCTCCTCCCTCACTCACCTCCCCCTTACTCTCAGGTAACAACTAAAATATTGACTGTGACCATGAGTTTTTGTTTCTTTGCTATTTTTGGTTTTATATTTTGTATGTAAGTGATGTTATATGGTTCTTGATATTTTTCTGTCTAACTTATTTCACTTAACATGCTCTCAAAAGTCTATCCATGTTGTCACAAATTTCATCTTTTTTTATTGCTGATATTCCACTGTGTGACTGTACCACAACTTCTTTATCCAGTCATCTATCAAAGGACACAACTTAATATATTTTGAATTATTAAAAATCATTTCATCCAATGTAGCAAATAAAACTCAACCCAGTATTTTAGATAAGCAAAGAGTAATATGTTTATGTACTCTATGTAAAAAGTCAGAGCTTCAAGGAATTTTTCTCTTGGATCTCTTTAGTAGTAACAACCAAAAATATTAGAACAAATTATACCTAGACATTTGTTTGGAAAGGTGAATAACATTCCACCCCCAACCCCCCCTTTACTTTATGACTATATGCTAGTCACATAATCTCTCTAGCTCTGTTCTTCTGGAAACCTAATAAAAACCAACTCCTAAGGAATGTTGCTTATGAAGCAAATGACTCATAGTTGACATATTACATATTTATGAGGAGAAATGATAAACTAATTACAAATACTTGATTGGAAGCCTTGGTTTTGAGTTTCTCTGGAGACAGTAACTCAGATTGGCTTGCTCCTGAGTGAGTCATTGAAAGAGAGGTCAATGAATTAGTAAAAGAGATCATTGGCTGCTGCATGGTATGACACTTCTGAACTATTGTGGCCCCCACACCCACCCATTGTGGGTCTTACCTTCTGCAACCTGGGCTATCATGAGGGGTCAAAATTATCTCTGGAGGGCTGTGTCAAATGCTGCTAAGGCTCCTGCCAAAAGGTACCTATTACTGCCCTCTGGCAAGCAGTGATTTGTGACTCTAGCCAGCCCCATCCATGTTCTTCAGCATAGATGGTGACAAGCTTGGCTTGTAAAGGCCTTAAAGGTCAAAATGTTTAGTTGGAGAAAAGAAGACTTCCTGGTAGACAGGGCAACATTACATACCACAGAACAGCAAAATTAAAAATGTCTTTAATGTTGCTGAATGTTCCTGACTTGTATATTAATCCTTTGTCTTCCCAGTGGTTTGGGTGGGAATCTCATGAACTAAAACAAAATAAACTACACAAAAACACATATTTAGAAGTATAAGAATATCACAGCTTATTTACAAATGTTTATTTTTATTTATTTATTTATTTATTTATTTATTTATTGTGTTTGACAGAGAGATACAGAGACAGAGAGAAGGGGGAGGGCCCAGAACAGTCTCCACAGCTGCACATCATTTGTTTTTCCACATAGTTTCATTCCACTTGTGGGAGTGGGGCTGCACGTGGCAGGAACTGGGCGGGGGTCTTCACCCCAGTGAGAACTGAACTGGGGGCACTCCCCAGTTCAGCACATGGGTCCACACGGGCCAGGGTCAGGATTCGATCCTGGTCCCTGGGGTTGCAAAGTGAGCGCTTAACCCACTGAGCCATCCCAGCTTCCCCTACAAATGTTTATTAAATTGTGCAGATGCAATAGCTAGATCACGTCACAGATTTTTCACTTTTCTCTCAGTTACAGACACTTCGTAAAGGACCCAAATTGCTGCCATTGGTAACTTATATAGAGCCTGACTATTTTTAATTATTGGATCAAAATTCAAAAATGCAAATGAATAAACATGTATGTGTATTTATCTATTTATTAAAACTTTCATTCAAGTTTTAATTTAAATATTTTAGATAACAAGTGAATATATTCATTCTTTTGCTCTAAGGAAGATTTAAAAATATATTAAAATACTACAATTAATGCTTATTTGAGCTCAACAAAGATATTTCAGAGTTAGAATTCAAATGAATACTTAAAAAACATATGGCTATTGTTTATTGTAGCAAAATAATGCGCATTAAAATCAACAAGGGGAAAGAACACATCATGTAGGGTCTGGAGTAGAGCAGGGAATGGGAGCGTTGGAAGAGACCCACAAAACACACTTTCCTCTAGTGATAACTAATTTATACAATCAAATTTAGGTACTTTATTAATGAAACAGTAAAATAATGGGATTGGAATAAAGTTATCTTTAAAACTGTACATCAGAGAAGAAATATCTCATTAAGTTAACATAACATAAGAAGTAATTAGTACTTAGACATTGATTAAAGTTATATTTCAACTACAAAGGGTTCACATAAAATGGTCTAGGAAGAGAGGAACAGTAACAGCAATACTAATAGCAAAATATTATTTTTGCTTTTCAAATTTACAATGCCTTTTTAAAATTTATGCCTTTACCTGTATCTCAGAATCATTACTTTTTATCATTAATCACTGTGAAAATTTTGGAAAATGGATTGTTTCTAGGACACACACTCAACCACTAATATCACTGATGACTTTTTTTAATGAAGGTTTGTGTTTGAGAGAAGGTGAGAGAGAGCAAGAGTGAGAGAGAGAGAAAGAGAGAAAGAGAGAAGGGAGGAGGGCCCAGAGCAGTCTCCATAGTTGCATATCATTAGTTGTGACATAGTTTCATTCCACGCAGGGGCTGTGTGGGGTGGGAACCAAACTGGGAGGTGAGAACCAGCTGTGCTGTAGTTCAGCATATGGGTTTGCATGGACCGGGGCTGGAATTTGGTCCCTGGACATCACAGTTGCAAGACAAGCACTCGACCTGTTGAGCTATTCTGGCATACGCATCTCTGACTTCTATTAATTATGTTGGAACAAAACCTTAATATCTTCCACTTCATTGTCATCCATCTTTGGAATCCACATATCTTTTAATATTTCTGAGACAAGAAAAGCCTAAAAAAGAGAAGAGCCAGACAATCCCTATGCTGTGTACTTGTGAATTGGCAGTGATTTCTGGTGTTTTTCATAACCTGAGTTTAGTTTTCCCTTAGTGACTTTTTCTTCACACCTTTAATATATGATGAATTTTATCACAAAAATACTGCTTTTCAATGAAATCCAATCTCATCTTTGAAGTATCTCAGAAATGTTTGGCTTGTGTGAACAAAAGAACAGAAACCTTGTAGAAAAAATGTGAAACTATAATACCCAAACTTTGTTGCTCCACAAAGAAAGAAAAAAAAGTGCTTTAGAACTAAAATGGTAATATAATAAGAATAAAACTGAGGATCATAGAAAAGTCAAGCATTAAAATTAGAAGTATTTTACCATGGGAAAGAAAACATCAAATATGGGTAATTCAGATGTACGTGTTCAAGCAAATTATTTAGTGTGCTTTCAATAGGAAATAGAGAGTACTTTGTTTAAAGATGCTACTTTTTATTTAGACAAACATGTTAAATACAAGTGGAAGATATACAAAAATTATATTATGAACATACTATTATGATATGATTATCTACAATTTAAAAACTTTTGAGTTTCTGCATTGCCTATATTTATGTAAAAAAAGATTCACTGGAAATCCAGAGCTAAAGCTGAATTTGCCCAAAAAGTCTATAGTGTTCAAGGGTTAAAAGAAAAATCTGGTATATCAATTGGCAAATGTGAACGATGGTAAAATAAGCACCCATTTAAATGGTTTTGACTGAATATAGAACTTTTTGCATGAATAAATGTTAAATTGTTTAACATTTATTAAAACTACATAAAAAACTGAACAACTCCCCAAATAAACAGCTCGATGCCCATTTTGTAGCGTTCAAATAAAAAAGGAGAGGAAGATTACACACATGCACAAAAGAGAGAAAACAAAATTATAATGTTGGAGAGACTAAAAACATTCAGATTTTTGTTTATATAGCAAATATTGATTCAGTGTTTGCTCTGATTATTACATTCAGCCTTTTAAAAAAGTTTCATCTATATCACCAATGTGCCAACTTTCACTTTACTACCAGGGCTGTATCACCGGAATTGGGTCATGACATTTTACTAACAAGTCTTTATGTCATTGAATTTCAGTATTGTGAACATGTAAGAAAATTGAATACAGGAGGATGTAGATGAAGATTATATATCCTTAGACTAAATACCACTTTTAGGCTGAGCATGGATACTTTAAAATGTCAGTGCTGGTGACAGTTTAAACTCCAAGATGTAACTTTAAAAGCAGATATTATTAAGTAGTAAACCAGAATATATTAGCATTGATATGAATTAATACTCAGCCCCCTCCCTATTCCCCTAATGCCCATCAAAAGTCAACAATGAACTAGCAAATTAAAAAAAAACGAAAAACCAATGTCATCGTTTTTGCTTTCCTTTCAGTGTTTTCTCCCTGTACCTTCAGTAACAATAAATTTATCTCTAAAATTATATTCCAATAGGAATGTCACTTAAAAGAAATACTTAGCAGTTGTATTAATATCCAGCCCTCCACCCATCTCCCAATACTCAGAATAAACTGCCCTCAAAGAGATAATAGAGTTTAATGAAGAGGCCATTTATAAAGATGAGATCAGATTTAGGGAAAATGTAAAGAGCCATGGACTCTTCCAAGGCTCTAGCTGTAGAAGAAGGGGGCTGCCTTTTGGGAGATGTGGCCTTTGGGTGTGTAAAGTAGCCGTCAACAAACTGTCCAGGCAGGTGGAAGAACAAATACTCTGACGTCTCTCCTGGTACTCTGCTCTGTTAAACTTAAGAGAAAACCAAGGGGCAAGGGAGCCTGGGTAATGTAGTCCACATGGATTGGCCTCCACTGGGAAATAGTGATATGGAGATGGGGAGAACGAGGAAGAGAGGGGAAAAGAAGTGTTCGATACAGTTAAATATTGTGAATGTGATTCTTCCATCCAGGAATAGCTTGAAAGTTTTCAGTCCTGTGCCTTCAAGTAAAAATTTTGTCAAAAGTCAAATCATTACAGTGGGAATAACTGTATTTAAATGAGTATCCCTTAGTATTTCTGAATTTGTTATTTTCTCAAAGAGTAACTCCATCAGTGCTTGAATAATACCTAACATAAAATACTTGATAAGTCATGGTTGGGCAGAATGACAGGTAAGTGGATAAAGGTTGGAAGCAGACCCAGGATCAGCTACTTTTTATAAACAGGCAATTAAAATGCATACGGAAAAGGGTGGGCCACTCCCAGGTACCCCTATGATTTGATTTTTTATTTTAACCTCATAATTTGTTATTCTTTTATTCTATTTTTTCAGACTTTGTGATGCTAAGTGTAAGGAAAAATAACAATGTTTCTAGTCTGTACGTATATTGTCTCATTTGATCTTACAACAACCCTGAGAGGGATGTTCTATTTTCCCCTTTTCACAGACACAGGAAAGCTCAGTAAGATTTTATAATTTATATTTCAGATTTCTTTTCCATTCTACCTGTGCTTTGTTTCTGCTTAGCTTTGAGTGGGGCACCTTTCCACTGTCATATATATGTATGTATGTTCATATATATATTATAATATCTTCTCTTTATTTTCGATTAAGATCACATTATGTTTCATTGCTATTTGATATATTCCTGAGTTGTTAATAAGTAGAAAATCTTTGATATTTTTGAAATGTAGTACAGTTCTCAAGAGCATGATAAAAATGACAAGCTTAATTTAACTTGTTAATATTTAATTACCTAACAAATGTTTATTAAGCACTGATTATATACCAGGCACTCATATAGGCTTTAGGGATTCGAGCAGTGAGTAAACAATCATCTCTATTCTTGTAGAGCTCAGATTCCAGTGATGAAAAGAAAATGTCAGGAATTAAAAAACAAAATATTATGTATTATATAGTGATACATACTAGGAACAAAACAAGCTGGGAAGGGGTACAGGGCATGTTAGGGTGATAATACAGTTTTTAAAATGATGTCTAAGAAGTGTCTCTCTCAGAAGGAATCATTTAAGTAATAGCTTAGGAATGAAGGAGGAGAGAGAGAGAGAGAGAGAGAGAGAGAGAGAGAGAGAGGATATTCGTAGGAAGAGTGGTCTCAGAAGGAAAACCAAACGCACAGGCCCTTAGGTGGAGGGAGGCTGCTGCTGAGTTGTTTGCAAAGTACAGCAAGGAAGCATCTGTGCCTTTAGCCAAGTGAGTGAGAGAGAGGAATAGAGGTCTGAGAGGTGATGCAGGGTCTTCAGGGCCTTGTAGGTTATTGAAAGGACTGTGGCTAACACCCGTAATGACAAAGGAAGTGCTTTGGGAGGTTTGGAAAAGAGCCACCCTATCTCATTGAACATGGATAGGCTTTAGAATTATATTTAACATTCAATTCCAATATGTAGGGAATATGTTTATAAGTCTCTACAGAATCTTAAAGCCAAGCATTTATTATAGTAGAAAAGTGACATGCTAAATAATAAATATTGTCAATATTTTGATTAAGCTTACTGTAGTCTATGCTGATTTTGATGTGTTTACTCAATATCTAGTTCTTATCTCTGGGGTACTGTTAAATTTAAACAATTTATCCAGAATGGAAATTAATTATCATACTATGCTATTATTGTATTGCTATGTGTGGCACACCTCTTATGAGTGCAAAGATTTATACATTCTGTTCCTAAACAAATTGTCAGGAGCCACTCACTATACATTAATTACTATAATGCTTATATAACCATCTCTATGGGAATTTTACTCAGACTAATGGAAATCTGGCAATTGATTAAATGGATGGAGTTCAAATAAAGAAAACAAATTATAAGTTACAGTGGGCAATCACAGAATGAGACATTGTGTGTCTCATAAAGATAACATCTTAGGAAATGATGACACACATTTTCTCTAACATAGAAATTCCTCTATAATCATATTATTCTAAAAAAGACATTTTCCCCATTTTGTGTTATTTATGGATTTCATGCAATTTCATGCATATGATTTTTCTGTTGTAAAGAATCAAATTTATAATAGTAACACAATTGATTATTGGAAAATAGTTTGTTTAATACAGTTATTTTTAAAAAGCAGATTAAAATTAACCAGTGATAACTAAACTCATTTACTTAAACCTCTCTACTTTAGAGCAGATAACTACAATCAATAAATTTATTCATTCTTTTTTCAAAAGTCAAAGTTTTGCTGTTTAATACTTTTATAGTATGTATCCCTTACCATACTTAATGTTTTGACACTATACCCCTGGATTTTGGCATGCTGGTTTTTACCTCACAAACACATTGGTTCTCTGACTCTACAAATGTGCTTTTTAGGACTCAAAAGTTTCATGGTTTGTTATCAAAGAGGGGATAGTTCTACAGGACTATCAGGATGCCAGCTATACATGAAGAACTCTCACGTTCCATTTGGTCACCTAATTAAATGGAGAAAATCAGTACAGGCATGGAAGAGTTGGAGGATTGCAGGGCAGGTTAATCCAATGTTGCCTAACAAATGCACATGAACCTCTGAAGTGGAAATTGAACATCATTTTTATAAAAAAGGAAATAGACTTGTTTACATAAGTACACAGGACAAAAGATGATGAGATACTGATTTCCTTTTCTCTTCATCTTACACCCTTGATGCAGGTCTGGATAAATTTACAATGCCAGATCACTCGGAGAATGCAAGTGATTGGTGATGGACGGGTGTGATATTAATGTCTCCATTTGTCTCCTGGCCTTTTGGTTGTTTGTTCAATGACTGGAAAGGTAGGGAGAAAAGTTAGGCTCAACCAAATATTTAAGCAAATAGTATGTTTACCCCTTCAGTTCAATCCCAATAATGCTTATTCCTTCAACAGAGGAGAGTCTCTCAGGTTCCTGCCCCCCCCCAAGAATATTACATTAGAAATAAATATTTAATTATTATGATTTTATTTGCACTTGAGGAATAATTATTAGACGCATTAGTCTAAGTCTTATTGGCTCGTACACTTTATTTTTCAAAATGAACCACAGTATGCACTGAAACAAATTTATAGTCCTCAAATACATAAGGAGAACAAGTTTTTATTTGCTTTTGTATTATATTAGTCACAACCACACAAATCTTTTTTTCTTGACACACTGGCCAAACAACTATAAGCAGAACTCTTACCACAAATCATAAGAATTATAAATTACCTAATATGTGCTTAACACTAACGTTATGACTAAGCATAACAATTAAAGCCAGCCATTATTTTTGTTTCTGATGAACTTATAACAGTAAGTATATAGTTGATGCCTCTGTCAGTTTCTTGACCATTTACTCCAAACATATACTAATTTATATCCATTTCAGACCCCATTACATTTTATTATAATCATGGGTTGACTAACTTTGTCTTTCCTTGGAAATTGTCACAATTTTCAAAGTTATGTGAGTTTGTTGCAACAAATATTCAGATTTAGAATCAAATAAATTATTTTTACTTGACTTTGGAAGATAAGGAGATTCTGGGAGGTTGTCAGAAGCAGAATCAGCTTCCTTGAAACCTTCGGGAAACATTGCAAAGAAGCTCTTTAGTTTGCAAAACACAAATAACAAAAGAGCAAGTTACTTAAGGAAAATAGGAGTTTCTTTTGTCAGCCACAGCATATATAGTTTGGTTGCAATAAAATAGTGGTTATATATCATTTATCTGGTGTTTATTAATATATGTCATATCATAGTAATATTAATATTTATCTTAATAAATTTCAATCGTTCCATCATTGTTACATTTCTTTGGAAGCATATAATAGTAATTGATATTCTTACTTAGTAAAAGTCTGAGTCTATGGGGGCACACCCTGGCTCTGGCGTAGGCTTGGCACCTGAGTCCATGGAATAGACCTGATCCTGAGTCCATGGGACCAGCCTTGCATTGAAGTCCACTGGGATGTGTCAGTGCCTGAGACTATGGAGGTAGACTTACTGCCTGTGTCTGCAGTAGCAGGTTTGGAGCCTACATCTGTGGGAATAAGCGTGGTAATCTGGTCTACTGGGATGGGCTTTGGTGCTTGGGACCATGAGTGTAGGCATTGTTCTTCACTCCATGGGGGACTGGGTTGATGCCACTGTCATCAAGAGCAATCCTGGAGCCTTGGTTCGTGGGGATATGTCTGTATCCTGAGTCCATAGGAGCAGGCTGGTATTCTAGATAGTGGGATCCACCCTGGTACTAGGACAGGATGGAGCCTGGGGCGGAGGGCTGGGCTGGTGCTTTGGTGAACCTGGAGCTGGGACCACCAGAGCCAGCCTGCTGGTGTAGTGCACCTGCTGCATGGGGACCAGCTTGGTATCAAGGCTTACTTTCCTGCTGAAGTTCACAGCAAAGTCAGGTGCTCACTTCCCTCTTGTTCCTTTAAGCAGAGAGTGTCTTTCTTTGTGCTGCATTGAATAGGCTTAGGGCAGGATTATGCCAATTGTGGAGAGTATATACTAATAATATAATGACAAAATATTCAAGATAAATACTACATATCTTTTTTATTTGAACGGGAATGTATTTCAGGTGATTTACTTAAAATGTTATCAATTACCTGGTGCTATTGGGATTTTTTTAAAGATTTTTTCTATTATCTATCTTGTTTATTTTATAATTTTTACTTAAATCAATTAAGTATGTAATATAAAACAAGAGAACACTTTAACAGTGCTTTTTTTTTTTACAAGTTATGCACAATAGCAATCTTTTGGGACTTAATTTTATCATATAGTACTACTTGTCCCTAGCTATTTGAAATGTAAGGAAGGATATAGTTCAGCAAAAGTAAGTTTTGTTTTGTTTTTTCTTTTTCTTATTTCTTATAGCAGCCACCATCTAAGAGTCCTTCATTATCATGCATTAAATTGCACTCCATTGAACAACGTTGTTAAAAATGTTTTTTCCCTCTTTTGCCCAATGAAAAAAAAAAGAATTCTTAGTGTTCTTGTAACTGAACTTCTCATTACTCTTCAGGTCATATGCAATTATGTTTTTAAATAGAAACATAGAATGCAATTTTATATATTCAAATCTCCTCATTTCTCTCAATTTCAACGTTTGCAGCCTTTAAAAAAAATATATATGTAGTGAATCAAGCATCTTTTTTTAAAGTTACCGTTAAGCTTTCCATTTTAAACAATAAGACATTAGTTGTCATGGTGTTGCCCTTGACTTTTTAAAAAGCATAGTTCTAAAAGCATTCTTCCACTTTAAAAATAGCATGTTGAATTAGCAATGGAACCTGTGAGGGCTGAAAATTAAAATCTCATACAAATATGAATAAGGTCACTGCTGTATTATGAAAAATCTTTAAAGAATTATTGGAATGCGTAGAGTTTTTTCAAACTGTGGGAGTTCTCATGTAAAATACATAACTGCCACATAAAAATTAAACATGGTCATTTTATACTCTATATGAGCCAATTCTAATCATAGAGAATTTGGATGATCCCTTAACTTTGTTAATGCAAAGTCCAATTTTAACCGTCGTTTTACATGACATAACACTAGGCAGTTTCCCATTTGGTTTTGCTGAAGTATTTTCTTCACTTGTTGAGACAGATGGCAGAAAATCATCACAAATTCTTTGCAGGTCTTTGCAAAAGTGTTAGTTTTCATTTTCAATTTCTTTCATTTAGACTGGACTTGTTACTCATTTTGACCAGTAGCATATGGTAGAAAAAAAATGTGTGAGTCCTAAGACTAAGCCTCAAGAAACATTGCAGAGTTTGCACTCCCTAGATTGGAAAGTTTCCATCATGGGAATAAGCCCAAGCTAGCCTCAGAAAGAAGGGAGACCTTGCAAACAGAGGTCTCCTTCATGCCAGCCTCCCAGCTGAACATGCACACTTGTGAATGAGACCTGGTGATTCTACATGGAGCAAATACAGACCGTCCCTGTGGAGTCTAGCCCAACGTGTCAACCCACAGAGTAATGAATAAAGAAATATTATTTAAGGCAATAAGTTTTAGGACAGTTTATCATAGAGACTTAATGCAATTGTCTCTCAGGACACCATATCTTGGTTTTCCTTATATCCCTGTAACCATTTCTTGTTAGTTTCTTTTGTTGATTATTTTTTATTTCTCTATTTGTGAAGGGGTTGTTTTTAGTACTAGCTTTACAATCTTAGCTGGTCAAATGTCATTAAATACCATCAACATGCTGATAACTATTATACTACTACATATGTGTATTACTACACACAGACACAAACACACGAGACCTTTCTAGATTCATATAACCAAACATCTACTTATTTCCACTTAGATATTTAACAGACACCCCAAATTCAAATGTTCAATAACATACTCCTAGTTTTTCTCATCAAGACGGCTCTTCCAAGAGTCTTTGCCCATTTAAGTGATTCAGCAACTCCCTATTTCCAATTCATTAGGCCAAAAGCCTTAGTACCTTTCTTGACTGCTCTCCTTCTTTCACGGTCTGTATCCAATCCATCAGCAAATCCTATTGGCTCTATCAGAAAATTATTTTCTAGAATCTTGTCACTTCTCATTACTTCCAAACTACTACCCTAGTTCAAGCCACCATCAGATTTCTCCTACAATAATCCTTTAGATCAGTGGTTCCCAACCTTGTCCTACTTGTGTACCCCTTTTAAACCCATTTCTATAATTTGTACCCTCGTTTTTAAAACAGCTATTTTTAAATACTGATACTTTTGTTCAGTGCCCATCTCAATGTAAAATAGTGGCAATGAGGTAATAATTTAGGAAAGGAAAATGACTATATTAAAAGTAAAAGCCATAGATTTAATTTTACAATATTTGTAACAGTTAAATATTGTTACTATTTTACACATACTCCTGAACAGTCAGCATGTACCCCTGGGGGTATGTATACCATTGTTTTTGGAAATTGATGAGTTAGTTACCTCTCAGTATACTTCCTTGTGGAACAACCCTCTTCCTTCTATATACTTCACTTTACTCAACATACAATTTAATTCATGTAATTTTGTTAAAATTTAAGTCAGATTGTATCACAGATCTCATTAGAAACTTCCACTAGCTTACAAAACTCTAACATCATCGGTGCCCTCCATAACTCATTGACCTAATTTGTTCTTACTCTGATTTTCCCTAGCTGTACTCCACCTTCAGTGTTCTTCATTCACTCTACAAAAAATTGCCAAGAATAACTCCAACTTGCTTTTCCCCTGATGAAAATTTCTTTCCACTACCATGATCAAAAATCACCTGGTCACTGTCTTCCAGCCTTTTCTTAAATATTATTGTCTCAATGGGGTTTCTTCTGACCACTTCCTCTTAAATTTCACTGTATTCTTTATTCAACCCTCCAGTATTTATCTGTCCTGCTTCATTTATTTTTATGCCATTTACTACTTCTTAATATACTATACTACATAGATAAATAGTTTCAAGTATTTTTCTTATTTTCCCAACTAGAACATAAGTTCTAATGAAAGAGACAAAAAGTCCTCTCTTTCATTCACTAGTTTTTGGAATAATGACTGACAAAAATAATTGCCTAGAATTTCTTAAACTTTATTTATTTATTTATTAATTTTTGACAGAGAGAGAGAGAGAAAGAGATACAGAGACAGAGACAGAGAGAGAACTGAACTGGGGGAACTCCCCAGTTCAGCATATGGTTCCACACGGGCCGGAGCCAGGGTTCGATCCTTGGTCCCCGGCGCAGCAAAGTGAGCGCTTAACCCACTGAGCCATCCCGGCTTCCCCTAGAAGTCCTTGAGTAAATGGATTAGTGAAAATACTTTGAATCATAAATAGATCAACCCCTAGAGAGTGACCACAATTCAAAGTGATTTTTAAAATTATATGGTCACATACTGAATTAGAGTACTAATGAACTCATTGTCTAATTTCTTATTAAGATAATTGAAAATTGATTTTTAATTGTACGTGATACTTTTGTTTCACCTTTTGATTTTACCTGAATATCTATACTGAATATACTCTATTAACTTAGTCTATGTTATCAGATTTTTCTATCTCATGTCAAACATATCACCCATTTGAGTTAAAATCTTAGGTCAATGCTGTTCCATAAACAATGACGAGCATATGCCACCTTCTGATATTGCAAGTAGTAGCTTCAGCTTCAAACACAAATATGAGTTACTTGGATTTTTGTTGTTCTAGATTCTCTTTCCTCTTGCATTGTTAAGAATAAAGTCAGGGAAGCCGGGATGGCTCAGTGGGTTAGGTGCTCACTTTGCAGCCCCGGGGACTGAGGATCAAATCCCGGTCCTGGCCTGTGCAGACCCATATGCTGAACTGGGGAGTGCCCCCAGTTCAGTTCTCACCGGGGCAAGACCCCTGCCCAGTTCCTGCCCTGTGCAGCTCCGCACCCACCTGTGGAATGAAACTGTGGAAAACCCAATGATGTGCAACTGTGGAGACTGTTCTGGGCCCTCCCCCTTCTCTCTGTCTCTGACTCTGTATCTCTCTCTCTCTGTTAAAATCAATAAATAAATCTTTAAAAAAAAAAAAAGAATAAAGTCACAATTTGGTGTCTAAAAAGTAGATCTCCAAGGTAGACCAACCTTTGTTAAAATCCTGGTGTCAAAAATAAACCAATATATTACTTTGATTAAATTATTGAATATCTCTAACAGTTTCCTCATATGTAAAATAGAAAAAATAGTAGTACTTATTTTATAAACTTACTCTGAGGATTAAGTGAACAAATAAATATTGATAGTACTAATATTCATTGTATATATTTTTTTCTTTTGTTGTTTTTATAGCTTATAATGTAAAGTAGGAAATAAAATTATTTTTGTTGTAATAACATATATCTTTTATTTGAAATATAAATGGTTAAAAACTCATGAAGAAGGAAGGGCCATGCAAATAAGCAACACTTAATTCCAAAACAAGGAGATATTAAAAGTTCAGAGTGAGGTCAAAGGGGATATTGAGGAGATCAAGAATAGAAAGTATTCACATATTAAATCCAAAAGAGGGAGCACTAGTAAAAGAAGTCCCAACGTCTATCTGAAATTCTTGCAGTTTCCTCTACTATCCTATGTAATGTCCCTCCACCTTCAATCTCTTCACCCACTAAAGTTCTGAGAAAGTTCAGCATCCATAGAGTAAATATACTATGCAAATATTGGGAATCAGAGTAAATTATATAGTTATGCGTATAGAATCCAGTTCGTTTGATTGCAGAATCAAGGGTTATATCTGAGAACAATGATATTCATGATGTATATTAAGATAGCTTTTATCATGTAACACTCTAGGGAAAAATGTTAATACTATAGCTATAAATTATTTATTTATTCGATTGTTTCCAGTTTGGGGCTATTATAAATACTCTTCTATGAACACTTACATATGAATCTTTGTGTGGACATATGTTTTCAGTGCTCATGGTATTAATCCTTTTTTTTGAAAGCTAGCTATTTAGATAATATTTTAGCAAATCTGGATTATGTTGTATATTTCCCTCTCAGTATACAGTCATTAGTGTCGGTGGTCATTTTTATTCTTATCTTTATTTTTCAGTCTGGAACCCAGCGGTCAACCCTTTGCATAGCTTTGTCACCAGTTACTGCTTTGGGCAGAGGTTGAGTTCAAGCACCTTAGGACCTCAAGTCTTCTGTGTTTATTTATTTATTTATTTTTTAAGATTTGTTTGATTGATTTTTGACAGAGAGAAACAGAGACAGAGAGAAGGGGGAGGGCCTAGAGCAGTCTCCATAGTTGACATTAGTTTTCCATATAGTTTCACTCCACAGGTGGGCACAGGGCTGTGTAGGGCAGGAACTGGGCCGGGAGCCTCCCACATAGGTCCCGGCAAGAACTGAACTGGGGGCACACCCCAGCTCAGCATGTGGGTTTGCATGGGCCGGGGCCGGGATTCAATCCTCGGTCCTTGGTCCTCGGGGGCTTCAAAGCGAGCACTTTACCCACTGAGCCATCCCAGCTTTCCCAAGTCTTCTGTTTTCTGATCAGTATGTGGGCTAGGGAACACATGCATTGTTGCAACTTATCTTTAAGTCTCCTTTGATTTTTCACTATTTGCAGGGCTCTCTTGGATCTCCCCTGTGGAACTACAATTTGACAATCAAGCTGGAACACGTGCAGAACTTATTTAAGTGGCCTTTCTCTGGCTTCTTCATTTTCCAAATTTCCCAGTTAATTTTCTGCCTGGTCAATTTCTTGCCTTAAATCAGGATTTTGCCCAAGTGTTCTCAATGAAATCTGCCATTTTTAGTTAGCAAAGCCATGGCTTTTTAAATTTCTGGCTCTGGATTGCAGTTTCCAATTTTGGCACCCAAGCTGCTGTATTTTCGAGCCAACCTCAATCTGGTAAAACGAATTTTCACCTGCAACTTGGGGCATGGGATGTTGGGGACAGCCACCAGCAAGGCCACACATTCCAACTTTCCTCAGTTTTCTAAAGATAAATGCTTCTTAATATGTTTTCTAATAATTTTGGTCAATTTTTCTTGCATCCTGAAATGTTTTTGACAAAGTTTGCCCAATTTTATACCTGTTTTCTGCGCATTACCCAGATTGGCAATCTTCTGATAGGAGTGCCTCTTATGATTTCATTGTGAGTAAGTCAATATGCTACGTTTTCAAGAATCTCTAAATTCTATGCTAGAAGTTTTGGGATTTATATTGTAAATGCAGATATAGGTAATATCCAATATTTCCAGATATTCAGATATTTAGGATAATAAGACCACACAAAATTAAAAAAAAGGGGGGGGTGGGCAGATCAACTGTTGTAACTAACCATGTTCATAGCAGGAGTTATAGAAAAAAATCTGTTTCTACTGATTTTGGTTAGGCATATGTTTCTGTGAAACAAGTATCTTCAGTTTTGAAAACATTAATGGAAACTAGGGTTTCAAAATTTAAATCATTGCATTAGGTGTTTCTATATGAACAACAAGAATCTCAGCTCAACCCTCTAGCTTTTCCACTGTTCTTTAG
The DNA here is from genome assembly GCA_004027555.1 of Craseonycteris thonglongyai. Taxonomy (NCBI): domain Eukaryota; kingdom Metazoa; phylum Chordata; class Mammalia; order Chiroptera; family Craseonycteridae; genus Craseonycteris; species Craseonycteris thonglongyai. The sequence continues at coordinate 27,542 of PVKE010015985.1, forward strand.
TTTCAGCTCTCTTTTTTGAACATTGACAGGTCTGTGTACCGGGGCTTGGGAAATCTAGTGAAATGGGGAAAGCAACTTCCACAACTAATCTTGTCTCTTAACCTGAGCTGATTCTTTTCAGATGTTCACCCATAGGAAATGATTGTGAAGTCGTCTTTTGGAGTATCTTAAGTATATGTATAAAGTCATACTGCATAATACTTCTGGGACTTTAATAACATACATAAATTCAATGAAAAATGAGCAGAAAAGTATTTTTTCTCCATCCGAGATTGCCAAGGGATGCTTTTCTATGGAGTAAAAAGCTATGACCTTCCAAATGTTTGCATTTCCCACCAATGCTTCTTCCTATGGTTAGGACTGATTTGAAAACTGACTGTTTTTTGTTTATTTATTTTGTCTTTTCTCATAAGGAGAAAAGAACAAATAAGGTTTCACTTTTCAGAAGTGAAAAAGCCCTGTCTCCCCATATTTTTTTTCAGTAACTCTCTACAGTGGTGTTGACTATTGAAATTACTCTAAGAAAGTAATGTGCTTCCCTTCTTTACTCTTAACCCTTCAAGTTCACTCTTAATTTTCTCTCTTTAAGTTCTAGACAGCTAGACACCTTGGGACTACGTAATTTAGGAATGTGATAGGCTCTTAGTGCTAATTTACTGGACAATCAGCTGAAGCTACTTATCAATGTGTTATTTCTTCCTCATAATGAGGGAGCATTTCTTTTCTTTTTTCTTTTTTTTTTTTTTATATTTTTATTTATTTATTTTGACAGAGGGGAGAGAGAGAGAGAGAGAGATACAGAGACAGAGAGAGAACTGAACTAGGGGAGCTCCCAGTTCAGCACATGGTTCCGCACAGGCCAGGGCCGGGATTCGATCCTCGGTCCCCGGCGCTGCAAAGTGAGCGCCCAACCCACCGAGCCATCCCGGCTTCCCCAGCATTTCTTTTCAAATTATCAAAGTGTCAGAGTAAACAAGCAGAAAACAAAGTAAAGACCATACTGCTAAAAAAAAAATGTGAATATAAACTTTTTTTTTAATTTAAATGTAGGAAAAACTGTGCCACAAAGAAAGAGCTAACCATGAATTTAATGAAAGTTATACTTTGAATTTAAGTTATTTTTGTCAGTCATGCATATCCATTCAATATACCATTTTATCATTTTGGGAAATTTGATCTTCCTTCTTTGACTTAATGGTAAAAACAATGGTCTTGATTCACATTGCAGGATGTTTCAGTTCCACAGAAATAATAAGCAATATTTATAATGTACGTATAGTCTTTGTGGTCTGAATCAAGAAGTACTGAGAACAGGAAATGATATCACTTTCTGATATGAAAGGTTTTTCTCTCCCTTCGGCTGTTGCTTGTTTACAGTTAGTATCAGCAGGTGGGAAGGCAGAAACAACGTACTGTCTGCTCTGCTTCAAATTGATTTCTGAAATTCTCAGCAGAGCAGACGATATATATGATGGATGTGCTGTTTAATTAGACTGTTGTAAAAGCTGTAATTACATCTACTAAGTGCACTTTTATGTCTGCATACATAAGCAACTCTAAGGAACATTAATTATACTCCACAAGGCACTGTCTAGGCTTCTGGAATTGTTTTTTGTGTATTCATGTGTTTCTTCTGGGTTTTTATTTTGTAATCAATAATGATTTTTAAATGAAATGATCTATTCAAAAATATTCTTAGAAAATACAGAAGACATGGGAAATATAAACAAAGACATCTTTAATATGAACTATGGCTTCCTGGAAGCAAACATTATGAGTTCCACAATTTAAATTAAGCCACTTGGAACATCCATTTTAAAAGCATTGAAAAAAAAAAGCTATTTGATATCCCAATCTGTTGGAAAGCTTATATAGACATTAGCAGTAAAGTCTAAAGAACTAATGGTATTCAGTATACTCAATTAAGACTAATATTTGTGTCGTGTCGTTACCCTCTTTGTGATCCATTATTAAAACGACTCTGCCTTGTTGCATGGAATAAAAGTGCTTTAAAAAAATTTTTGTATTAGTCTTTGGACACATGCTGTATCTTCAGCTGTTAGAAGAGCTATTGTAGCCAATGGAAATCCATTCTACATCTGAGGTTCATGAAAAACATTTGCCAAAAGGCAAAATAAAATTGACTTGAACAATTTAGAGTTTATGTAAATGAGCTGCTGTTCTTTTACTGTTTTTATTTTAATATTTTTTCTTTGCATTGCAATGTATAAATAGCGGAGGTAGGCAGACTATATATGCAGTGTTACTAAACAGAAGCTATTTATAAATAGAAATATTATTTATTAGGCCTAGATGAACGTACTTATCTGAAACAAAATAAATAAAGCCAACAAAATAATTTAAAACTAGAAAAAAATCTCTATTTGTTAACCTCCATGGATAATATCAATTAGGCCTTCTAATTGATATTATCCATGTTATTGCTTCTATTATCTCTTTAGCATTGTCCTCTGGCCACATCCTCAACCCCACCCTTTCTCAAACATTTTGTTCTCTGTTCTAAACTATGCCAGGGTTATGAAACTTCCTACCAACAAGTTTTATAGCCAATATTTTTGCCAATTTTTACATGATTAAGGATGAAGTTTTGAATGCCTAGTAGATCGACCTGATTTATATTGTTATTTGTCAATATGAATAATTGTTGAAGTTGTAAAAATTGATAGAAGCCCCCACCCCAAAAATTAATTATATTTTACTAGGTTCATTTACGTTTCTTCACCCCGAATATTATTTTCAGGAGAATAGTTTATAATAGAATATCAAAAGTAGATGAACTTGACATAATTTATTCTTTTATATCCCAAGTTTCTACCACTGTCATTCCTCATAGGTACTGATATATAGAGAAATAATTAACTATATTAATAAAATATTTGGAATAACTAATAGATATGTATTTTTTTCATATTTTAATTTGATTTCATGGCATTGTCTTATGCATAGAAGATTGAGTTTGAAATTGCTTTATAAAAATTACAAGCACATCCAAACATGCTTTAATTTAAAATGCATTTAATTTAAAATGCATTGCCTTTGGAAAATTAGAAAATATATTATTGCTTTAGACATTTTTTTCTTTATATTCTGATAATGCTGTACATTCAAATAATCATAACCAAGGTGCCCTTGCTAAGATATATCACAAAATAAAAAATTTCAATAATAACACATTTATAAATCTGTTTATTTGCTTATACTTCACAAACTCATAATCAATCTATTCTGGAAAGTAGCATGGCTTAAGGGTTAAGAAAGTGGGCTTTAGAGCCAGTTTTCCTGAACTCAAACTTTTATTGTAAGAATTAGTAGCTGTGTGACCTTAAACAACTTGAATTTTCTAATATTAGGTTGCAAGTTAAGAAATGGGGATGAAAGGAACAGTTTCATATGTTTACATATATTCATAAAACAACCATTTTATACATGGTACCTAAAATTAACTGCAAAGTAGTGATGTTATTATAAGACATATAATTCTCAGAATTACATTCCTATCTTTGCTCTTTTGTACTTTGTTTATTTAATTGCTTCATACTACTTTAGGTGATAACTCTAGTATTTGTTGAGCACCTAGTTTGAGCCAATCACACTGTTCTATAAGGTGAGAAAACAGCAGTTAAAAATAAAAAAAAAGGGATGCCAGGATTGCTCAGCAAGTGGAACTTTGCATATGCTAAACTGTGGTGAACTTAATAACCTCCAGGATGGCGGCGGAAGTTCTGGCCTCCCATGCAAGAGGCCCCCAGTTTGATTCTCATTCCATGTAGCCCCTTATCCACCTGTGTGAAATGAAACTATCATACTAATAATGACATTTAACTATGGAGACTGCTCTGGGCCCTCACCGCTTATCTCTCTCTCATTCGCTGAAACAATAAAATAAATCTTAAAAAAAAAAAGGTAAAATAATTGTCTTTTTAATTAATTAACAATGACAGTAAATCGCGAGCCCTGAGGATGAGTTAAAAGTGTCAAGGTGCTATTTCTTTCAAGCTATAGCAAGGTTCATATTATTTGGCCTGCCACATAGTAAGTGTTCATTAAGAATTAGCTGTTACTATTCACTATGTCCCTTCTACAGATAGAATTATGAAATTTCTCTTATTTAATGATATTTCTATAATTATTAGATTTAATTTCTATCATTCCTACAGCCTAGCTATATTAAAATCAGACTTATTGTTTTCCTTCTTAGTCTGATATTTGAAGTGGTGATATACATGTGAGTGCCATTCCCAATGGTTCACATTTCTTTTTTTAAATCTTCTACCTCCTCCTCTCCCAGAAATAACCTTTAACAAAGTGAGCCTTCAGGAACACAAAGAGTTTTTTTCAGGAATGACAATGTTTGTAGAGAGAATAATAGATACCTAGACATAGCCTAGATTTACATTTTATGTTCATACCACTATTAAAACTACTATTTATATTTGTTGTTCCTAATCAACAGCTAGGTAGTTAAACTAAGGTAGAACACAGAAATAAATATTATTCCAAAGATGTTTTATGAACATCGTTATATACCTGGCCAAAAAATACTGTGACGTTTATTGTAAGTTTTAACACTTACAACATGACTAAGTTTTATATGGCTTTTTTCCTGAAGGAAAAAGAAAAGCTCTCTTGGATTTAACTCATAACCTTCAGTAAGAGAGAAGATCATGTATTAAGTATTGGTTCTGATGTTATGAACATGTGTGAGAATGGGACCAAGGTTAAACAAGCTGAAGGACATTCCCAGTGGGCTTAAATCAGTGTGGTCTTCAGTGACCTCTCAGGAGCTGGGTTTATCTTCTATGTACTCTCTACTCTAAACGAGAGCTCATTATAAAATAAGAGAGACACAGAGACTTTGGAACGTAATTACATTGTCTTAATTTTCTGTGGACTTTAAGGGATTGCTGATATTCCTATGAGGATTGGAGCTAAGAATGGGAAGTAGTCTGTTTTCTTGAAATATTATAAAAATAACAAAGAGAAAATAGAAAAGTCTTTCATTTAAAACATTAGTAAACATAAATGAGCTGAGACATCTCTGTGTATAAGACATTTTTTTTCATTAAAAAACACACTCAATAGCTTGGTGATTGCCTGAGGGAGGGGGAGGAGGGGGGAAGGAGGGAGAGAGGGGAGGTGGGAGAGGGCACCAGCATTATGGACACACTCAATGGTTTGGTGTTTACCTGGAGAGGAGGGAGGGGGGGGGGGGG
>PVKE010015986.1:0-32642 GCA_004027555.1 Craseonycteris thonglongyai
TTCTGTATGTCAGGGATTTAGAAAGGGCAGAGTGGGGACAATTTTTCTCTGTTCCGCTTGTTTGGGTCTTTGGCTGAGGTGGCTTTCAAGACTGGATGTGACTCAGTAACTGAGAGCTGGAATAGCTAGAGGAGCCATTTCTTCACTCATAAATCTTTTGCCTGAGCAAGTTGGCTGAAGAACAGCTTAACTAGGACTCAACTAGGTCTACATGTGGCCACTTCAGCATAGTGCCTTAGGGTAGTCAGACTTCTTACGTGGTTGCTCAAAGTTCAAGAGAACTTTGTCTCATCATTTATGACCTAGACTTGGAGGTTACATAGGATCACTTATGCTATACTTTATTGACCCAAGCAAAACCACTATGTCCAAATTAAAGGGAAAGATACATAGACCCTTACCTCTCAATGGAAGGAATGACAAAAAATTTGCAGTCGTGTTTTAACCCCACCACATATACAATGATTTGACACCTAGAGAATGAAGTCTGATTTCAATGCCACCAATATTTTTATTTAGACTTGCTGCCACCCTTGAGTCATTGTTACATTGACATTGCTTTAATTCTAAACATTCTGTAACATTTGTTTCTTCTTGCATACACATGGCCTAATTATCTGAGTTAACAGTGTAACTTCTCATAATGTAAACCAACTGATTTCCTCCCCTTTCTCTTACCAAAGGCATTGTATCTTTCACCTTGCTTCCCCTTATTATACTGCATAGGTAAATAAACTTGATTGCTACCAAGGCTACTCCCTCCTGAGAAAAAAAAGAGACAGTATGGTAGGAAGTCAAGTACACAAAAACAGAAGCTATTTTTCTGGCAGCAAAAAAAAAAATACAATACCATTCATTAATTCAACAAATATTTATAGAGAATCTACTTTTCTAGGTAATAGAGATAAGGGACTGACTAAAGTTTCTGCACTCATGGGCTCACATTCTAGGAGCCCAGGTAGACAAATTAATAGATAAAAATATAATGTATCAGATAATGATAAGCACATGAAGAAAAACAACACAGGGTAAGAGTGCAGACAATTTACCAGGGTGCTATTTTAATAGGGTACAATTTGAAAAGGTGACAGAAGAATTTAGAGAGTCAACCAAGCGTCTGATGCATAGGACCTTATAGGCCATAGTAAACAGTGTGAGTTGTTTCCTAAGTTTAATGGGTAAACGTATAAAAATTTTAAAGTAATAATCTGATTTAAATTTTTTAAGTTTATTTATAATACCCTGAAAATAATCAGGAATAGAAGAATGTGGCATATTAAAGATAGTCACAAAACTTTTGACACTTCTCTCATTGAAGGGTGGGGTCTGTTTCTTTTCCCCTTGAATCTAAGCAGAATTTGTGACTGTTTTGACCAAAAGAATATAACAAAAGTGATGCTTTGTCAGTTTTCCAGGGTAGGGTGTTTAGAATCTGCCAGCTTCCACTTGCAAAGCCTTAGAACATTCATTCATGTAACCTAGCCACCATGCTATGGAAAAGCCAGGTAGCCTCAAGAAAAATCCCTATGGAGAAGAACTGAGGAACCCACATGACAGACAGTCCAGGCTAAGGTCAAAGCTCAGAGCCAACACCAACTTGCCAGCCATGTGAGTGGCTGTCTTAGAAGGGGATCCTCCAGCTGCAGTGAAGCTGCCCCAGGTGACAACGCAAGGAGTGGAGACAAGCTATTCTTCTGAACAATTCTGAATTCCTGACCCACAAAATTCTGAGCAAACATTTTGGTGTAGTTTGTTGTGCAACAATCAATAAGTAAAACAAGGATGAATGAGGAATCAGGAGGACTGATGAGGGAGGTTATTGAAGTAATCTAGGTGATTGATAATGGGGCTTAGACTAGGTAGTTGTCAGTGGAAGGACTAAAAATGGTGAAGATTCAAAATGTGTTTTTAGCACAGAAGGAATTGGTGACTATCTCTGGTTGCCTGAAATCTTGTGCCCAGAGTGAAAGAATTGTGATCTAAAAATAATGATAATATCTTTTTTTTTCTTTTTTTTTGGTAAGGTTATATTACCAAATTAAGGATAGTAAGTGTTTCACTAGCCATAACAACAGGCATTGTTCTAAGAAATTTTCTTTTTATGTTTTACCTGATTTAACCTTATAACAACAGATGAGGTACATGCCATTATTACCCATGGTTACATATGAGGAAACTGAGGCACAGAGGAGTTAATTAACTTTCCTAAGTTTCTTATTTGGGGTAGAGTTGTTACTAGTAACTTGAACACAGGCTAACTGGCTCCAGAAACCATGCTCTTAATAATCTTAACTACTGTGTTATATAACATGCACTATAATCTGACTTATTCCAGTAACTAGCTCTATAACCTTTGACAAGTCCCATGACCTTCCTGGGACTCAGTTTTGTAATCTTTGAACTGAGGAGGCTACAGAAGACGATCTTTAGGGTCACTGCAAACTGTAACATCCTGTGATTCTACATTCCAGAATTCCTAGAATTGGGCCTATTTGTTTCTGTAATTTAGAATGGATAACCTCAAGAATAGTCACAAGAAAAGAAAAAGAAAGTTTATTACAGACCGTGGAGACACTCCAGGCCTATGACCTAGGGGGAAGATTAGGAAATTTAGAACCAGTCCCCAAGACAAGATTATGCACCCAGAGGCAGCTGCAGCTTGTCTTCCTCCCTTTTCTCTGTCTGGCTCTGCAGCCCAGAGTGACCAGCAAGATCACCCAGAAGCTCCGCCTCAAGGTTCAGATAATGCTGCAAATTCACTCTGGGGCCCAAAGACAGGACCAGTCCATTGTGTTTGGTATAGGGGAAGAATGGCAGCACTTTTGGGTTCTATACATAGGGTGTGGCTCACACCACCTCCAGCATGCTATCAAAAATCAAAGTATACTTGTATTGAGAACACATACTGAGCTTAGTTCTGAGTTCCAAGTGTCTCCATTTTTCCCAAATTATTTCAAATTGCCAAAATATCATGAAGAAACCTATGATTATGACCAGAAAGCATTTTGATCTCTTTAAAGAACGGGGCTTGAAGAATGCAGAGAATCATTTTTTTTTTTCTTTTTTGACCAATGTGATATTGTTATTTTTCCCTGCAAAGCAAAACCAATCAACTTTTTGAGTGTTTAGTACGCATGTGTCTGGTGTTTTGTGGGCATTTTCCTTTTTGACATTTATATTCATATCATCATCCTATTTTACAGATGAGAACTGACATTTAGAAGGAAGAAGAGACAGAACTGAGATTTTAGTTCAGACAGTCAAACTCCAGAGCACAGGTTCTTAACCCTAAACTACATGGCTCCTCTTCTGTTTCTTACAATGTGAACCTATTATAGATTGAGCTCTCCTGTAGATGTTATATGGTAATACAGGGTCCACCAGAAGTAACACTGTAACATCATAAGACTTGCTTTGTCTCACGTGAGATGGACAGCAATTCGAACATTTCACCTAAAATGTCAAATAGTGTGCTTGAATGTGATATTGTTATACTATGTTACAGAATTATATGCTTATGATTATGTAATTAAAGATCTGGTATAGATGACCAGCTCATTAAAAAGAGCTGTTACTTCCACTGGAGTGTTACTCCTACCAGACCTTGTATAACATGAGAATAAAGCTCTCAAAACTGAAGATCACAACATAGGCCCACAGCAGCCTGAATATAAGATTTTTCTTCATCAATAAGGTACTAGGAGTTCATTTAAAATTTACCCTATTACATGTAGCATGAATATTTTAGAGGAGAAAAGAGATCCTTAACCCGTCATGCCCACCCACCCCTGCTTATTTATCAAGACAGTGTTGCTAATATTATTAGGGAGATTTCAGGATGCTGACATAATCACATTGAGCACAACCATTGCTCATTAAAAGATCTCACCAGAGAAACTGGCTTTTTTAACTTCCAGCATCCATGCCTTTGGTTGGTTAAGACCTGAACTGACTTGACTGTCTTGCTCTGACCTCTGCCATTACCATGTTATATTGTCAGCCCAGTGAGCTGAGCCAGATCTCCCTAAGAACCTGGCCATGATGCTACTTGTTTTCCTGTTTCCATGTGACTAAATGGCCAGGTAAGCAAACCAGGATCTACCTCAGACCAACCCATTTTACTCTTTGCCACTCTTCCTTTGCAGTGGGTTTTATTGGATGAGCCAAGATCTTCATAGGAACTGCTTGTCTTGATGCTTTTTCTCCTCTTCTGCACACTGAGCTGCAGGATTCTTAAGCCTCCAAACCAGCAGTGTTCAACTTTCTGGCTTCCCTGAGCCACATTGGAAGGAGAATTGTCTCTGACTGGAGACTGGTGAAATGCTGCTAGAAGCTTCTGTTAGTGCTCTACTTGCCTTGCTTCTAAAGGCCCCACCCTGCCCCTTCAGTTGTCTCACTCCACTACTCTTGCTGGTCCCCTACTCTAGACACAAATACTAACAATAGCTGATGAGCATAAAAAAAGGGTCACAAAAAAATCTCATAATGTTTTAAGAATTTGTGTTGGGCCTCATTCAAAACCAACTAGAGCCACAGGTTGGACTTGCCTGTTCTAGACAAAGTCCCAGGTGGCAGTGGTGGAGCCATGTTTCTATGGGTGGAATCACTATACATTGAAAGGTCACTTAATTGTGAATGACTTCTTTCCTTATTTCCAATTTCTGGCCTCCTGGATGAGTCAGAGACCCTCACCTGAGCACATCAGTCATCTTGCTTCCCTCTGTGGCACTTATTTACCCCAAGGATCATGGGGTAAGGTGAACTATGCCCGGATATCATGAGGGCCAGCTTCTTCCCTCTTCTCAAATATGATCATAAATGCATGTGCTATTGCATGTGTTTCTGTATCTAGTGGTTTGACAAAACAGGTGAAAATTTAGAGATTTGGGGCTGTAGAAGAAGTTCCCTGTGGGTCCTTGGCTGAGCCATCTATGCCAATTCAACTTTCATTAGACTCTTATATTAGTGAAAGAAATATTCGTCTAGGTAAGAACAAAATAAAACTTGACTTCCCATTTTTCATATTTGCTTATGAATGGATCTTCCTGGAAACTTTCTACTATAAAGGTAAACAAGGCAAAATTCATGCATTCTTAGGTTCCCTGACTATATGACACCTTAAAACTATCTAAACCTTATATGAAATTTCTATCATAGTATAACTTGGTTTTTACCAGAGAGCTTTGTGTTGATTTTACCAGCTTATTTAAAAAGTGATACTTTATTTCCTATCTGCTACTGTTCCTTGTGTGTATATCTGCCTTAGGAGTCTTATAGGAGATGAATTCTTAGGCCAACACAGGATCTAGGAATTATTCTTTCTCTTCCAATACTACCATCAAAACTTTACTGAAATTATTTTCTCCTTTTTAAAGATGGAAACCAGAAAGAATATTCTCTCTCCACCACTGAGGCGAAGCAAAGAAGTGGGAATAACTCTTCCCAGTTACACTCAAGGGACACCAACCAAATTCAGATGGAGGAGGATAAAGCTTTAAGAAAGTCAATCTTTTCATAAGTTTGCCTTCATAGGGAGCACATATATTGGGTTTTTATAGCACTGTTTCCATAGACTAGATGAAAACACAGAAAACTATGGGTTCAAAGTCACCTGATATATTTTCAACAGCATCAGCAGGAACAGAAGTGCCATGATGCATCCAATTAAGTCACCCAGCCCTCCACCCAACCACAGAGTCTTAACATGAGATATGGGACCATACACATCATATAATTTAACTAATTCCTGATGGAAAAATATTCCTCACCTCTGGATCTGGTTACCAGCCTCTGCTCATCCCACAATCGGACATTTCTGAGTGTGGTATGTCCTCATTCTGCTCTCCAAGGCATCAAATAATAAGTCTAGCCTTACACTTTTTGTTCCTTTGAGCATTTTAAATTAAATCATCCTACTCTTCTCAGTCTACTAATCTAAGCTACCTCCCTGTCTTCTCTTCAGAAAAATTAAAATTCTCAGTTTGATGGAATGCTGTCTCATCATTTCCAGATCTTGTGCCACTTGCTTCTGGATTTGCTCCAGATTGTCAACACTCTTGTTTAAGTGGTTAGTGTGTTTCCACAAGGGAGTACAATTCCAGATATGCTGTGCCCACCACAAAGTGCAGCAAGATCTTTTCCTTTGTTGGTATGAATTCTAACATCTCTAGTGCAGTCCATGATTATATTGAATTTCCGGCAACTACATCACACCAGTGGCTCCCTTAGCTCCCTGTAGGTAGCTGAGAAGCTTTGACTTTAAAAAGGTTAATTTAAGAAAGTGACCAGGTCCCTGACTTCTTTTACTAAGCCTGCCTACACTCTTTCCTGGTTCTAAAAGCCAATTTTTTAGTTCTCATGTGTGTTCTTGAGAAACATACCATAGCTGTCTAGAGTAGGAGTCCAGCAATAGTAGTGGAGTCAGACAACTCAAGGAGCAGGGTGGGGCCTTTAGAAGCAAAGCAAGTGGAGCACTAACAGAAGCTTCTAGCAGCATTTCACTGGTCTCCAACCAGGGACTCAACGAAGTTTAAGAAACTTGCCCTAAATTGCAGAGCTGTTCAGTAATAAAACTGAATAAATATGTTTAAATAATGTTCTTGTCCACTACTCTATATTCTTTAATCTGCTAGTTTAGTATTCCTCAAGTCATAATCCATAGATCATTATATCAGAATCACAAATATATATATATACACACATTCTTGGTTACTGTATCAGTCTTACTGCATCAGATTCTATGGTGGTGCCTGAAATCGTCTTTTCACAAACTTTGCAAGTACATTAATGTTTGGGAACCTGTGTCTTAGGTAACTCTAGGGGAACCATTTTCCACATAGGAATTAAAAACCAAAGATTATTTTAGAAAAAGAACAAATTCTCCCAAATGTATATGAGAACTTTTCCTCTCTCAGTCTTTAAGATTTACTGGGACAAAAAAAAAAAAAAAAAAAATACAACACATCCCACAAAACATCAAACAGTAGTTAAGAAATAATGTTCCCAATACTCTGTCATTTTTGTTTGGTGGGAAACTGTTGATAAAAGCTAGTTGGTCTCATAGGCTAAAGATAAGAAGATCAAAAGATTTGAATAATTGCTAGTCACTGTTCTACTGGCAAACAATATTATTACATGAACTATCAACACCTCAGTATCTCCATGATTTAGTAACCTGAAATGGAATAGAGTTCAAGATGCAAGACAAGGCTCCAGAGTTAAACAGAAATAAACCATAAAAGACAAGTCATTCTTGATAAAGAGTTTAGACTTTATCTCATTTGAGATAAAAAGTTCTGACAGAAACTGGTTAATTGTTCTCCAACTTTCTTTCTTTCCCACCTAAGTAAGAGACTGCAAATGGACTACATATCCCAGCCTCCCATTGTTTAGGTGTCAACATGTAACATGCCTGGCCAAAGAGATATGCATGGAAGTTTTGTACTCCATTTCCAGGTTTGGGCCATAAAAAAAACCCATTCTATTTTCCAGGTTCTCTTTCCCCCCATCCACCAGCTAAAAGTTAAAGACCACAGGGATTTTAAAGTTGGTAGTGTCATAAGAAGGAAAGAGTCTAGCCTAGCTCAACACATTGAAAGCCACCCATCTGAATACCCATATAACACTACTGCACGAACAAGAAATATACTTTTATTCCACTAAGATATTGAAATTTAGGGATTTATTCCTGATAATAGCTAGCATTATATTAACTAATACAGGAATTATTATAGGACTTAATATGATGAGTTCTTTATATAGAGAAGCCACCCTGATGTCATACCACTTGACAAAAATTAGGTACAAAAGGCAAAAAAGAATATGTGTTGCTTATAGGGCATCTTCTCTGTTTAAATTTAAAAAAAAAAAAAAAGGTCAAGGATACTAATGATCATTAAATCTAAATGACTTTTATGGGTCATTTAATTCAATAACCTGCCTGTTGGCAGATGAGTATCCATCAACCATTCAAATCAAAAGGTTGTTTCATTATTTGTAAGGAGTTCCAACAATTATTCTGCCTCTGACGGTAACCCAGAAATGTCCTTTGGCTAAAGATATTTTTCTTTACGTATAAGTGTAGTTCTGCTGAACTTGAAAAATAATCTCTGAACAACTGGTATGTCAGTCTACTAGATTCCCTGAAAACCCACTCTTCCCTCTCACAGACTGTCAGTTCTTGAAGGGCACATGGCCAACCTGTTAGAAACTATGTTTTTCAGAATTTCTTGCAGGTAGGTGTGACTAGTTAACTAATTTCTCTTTGATAGAATGTGAATGCAAGTGTTGAATGTAACCAACTGCAAACAAAAAAAAACATTTGTTAATGTAATTGAGCATGTTGCCCTTCAGAGTTCCTTGCAATCAGATGCACTGAAGAAGGGTTAACTTACTCTATACCTGGTGCTATCTCTGTCATGAACTCAAAACAATATTTAACATAAACTATTTTCTGAGTGGGAGAAAATGAAAGGAGAGAACAAGGAACTGCTCTTTCTAGCTCATATTAAAGTATTTTAAGGTTTGGTGAGCACCATTTGTTGTTGACAAGGCCCACACTGTCCCTCTAAGACAAGGCAAAACATTTTAAAGTGTGTCTGAAGCAGCCGCTATTTTTTCCTCTTTTTTTTAAATTTAAAAATAACATTCATCTTCAAAGTTTCATAAAAACTAACCAGCATAAATTTGGTGATTAGGAAATACATATATATAAGCACAAAGAATTAAAAAATATTTATATTTTTATTAACAAATACTGTGAATACAGATGTGAATTTTTATTAACAGATACTGATATTTCTTTAATTTAATTTAATTTAATTTTTTAAAGATTTATTTTTATTGGTTTTTGACAGAGAGAGACAGAGAGAAGGGGGAGGGCCCAGAGCAGTCTCCATAGTTGACAGCATTAGTTTTCCATATAGTTTCACTCCACAGGTGGGCGCGGGGCTGCGCAGGGCAGGAATTGGGCCAGGAGCCTCCCGCATAGGCCCCGGCAAGAACTGAAATGGGGGCACAGCCCAATTCAGCATATGGGTCCGCCTAGGCTGGAGCCAGGATTTGATCCTCAGGCTCTGGGGCAGCAAAGTGAGAGCTTCACTCACTGAGCCATCCTAGCTTTCCCTTTAATTTTATTTATGCAAAAATGAGATTGTAAGTACATGAAGTTTGGTAACTCGCCTTTTATTTATTTATTTTTTTGTCCCTTTAGTCATTTTTAATGACAGCTTTATTGAGATATAATGCACATATAAAATTCAACCCTAAAAAGTAATTTTTAGTATAATAAGAGGTTGTAGGCAGGCCAGGATGGCTCAACTGGTTGAACGCTCACTTTGCAGCCCTGGGGACAGAGGGAGGATCTAATCCCCGCCCCAGCCCATGTGGACCCACATGCTGAACTGGGGATGTGCTTCCCATGCAGGAGGCCCCCAGTTTGGTTCTCACCCACTGGTTCTGCTCCTGGCTCAAGGGACCTGCCTCCCATGAGGGAGACCCCCAGCCCAGTTCTTGCCCTGTGTGGCCCCCGCCATCTGTGTGGAACAAAACCATGTCAAAAAATGATGACACACAACCATGGAGACTGCTGTGGGCCCTCCCCCTTCTCTCTATCTCTGTCTCTGTCTCTCTCCATCTCTGTCAGAAAAAAATAAAATAAAAGGGTATGTGACTATCTAACTGCAGAAATTTTTCACCAATCCAAAAAAATATTTGATATTCATTAACAGTCATTCCCCATTCCTTCCCTCTGTAAAGCCTAGCTCCTAACAACCACTAATCTATTTTCTATCTCTATATTTTTCTATTGTGGACAATTCATATAAATGCAATAATATAATATGTGACCATTTCTGTTTGTCTTCTTTCACCTAAAATACTGTTTTCAGAGTTCATCCACATTGTATCAGTCCTTTATTCCTTTTTAAAGCTAAATAATATTTCATTGGGTGGATATACCACATTTTATTTATCCATTCATTAGTTGATAGACATTTTGGTTGGCAACTTTTTTTGCTTATCAAATTTTTATTAACATGGAATTAAAAATCATGTTTAATGTCTGCAGAGTATTCCATTAGATGGTTCTCTACTAAGAACCATTCCATCGAATGAGGTGCACCATATTATTTAATTCAACTCCCTATTTTCAAACGATCTTGTAATAAACATCCTCATAGAGAAATCTTAGCAATTCTGTCTCACCTCAAGTCAAAGTTGGACAACTAAGATGGGTGGAATAGGCTGTGGGGGAAGGAGGGAGACCACTTTCATAAGCTATCTACCATCATGAAAAGCAGATTCAGGACTATGCCAGAATGTCTAGAATCCTACAAGTAAAATAATTTGCCTGACCAAGGGCAGCTGTAGGTCACAAAGATGTCCAAGGTGTGGTTCTAGATTCTTTCAGAGCCTAAGCAGCCTGAGGCAGTACACTCTTAAGCATAAAAGGCTGAATATAAATTGTGCTTGTTGGCAATTTCTGCTGACACGCTGCCTGACACATGGCTAAAAGCATTTCTCAGAGCTGAGAATAAATTCCAAGACAGCAATGACAGCTATAACAATGATGCCACATGTTAAAGTATTTAAAAGCCCTCATCAGGAGTCGTCATCCAACACAACATCCTTTACTTAGATAGATCCTGCACACTGGAAGACAATGGTGGGGGGAGTGGAGTTGCAGGGAGGTGCTATGCTAAAGAAAAAGAGAAGAAAGATTGTTCTGGAAGAGACTATAGGAGTCAGACTTATATACAATATTTAAATGAAGTAACCCTTGTTCCACCCTCATGTTCCCAAGTCCAAAGGGATCAAGTTCTTCTAAGGCATTTCAGTGTGAGCAGATGTCTATGTGCAACAGAAAATGAGACAAAGAGAGATACAGCATCACTCAAAAGAGCATAATAAACACAAATTATGCTGCCTCCAATAGACGGTATGGCTTTCTTTGCAATCTGGCTTATTCCACTTGATTTGTTTAAAAAAACAACAACTCAGGTTTGTTCTGAGATGTGGTGGGGTCTGGGGAGGTGGTTAGGCCCACATTGAATCCTGGGACTCAGCTTCTGTGGGGTGTTCACACAGGAACATCTGCTCCAAGACCATTTCTGAGGGTCAAGGGATTTGTTTAAAAAGCAAAATCACAAAAAAAGGAAAGGTTTGACAGCAAAGAGAGAGAAATTATCCCCTTTTTAGCAGTTTGCCTTTGCAAGAATTTGTCACAGCCTGATTTCTTAACCAATACAACAGTATATGTGTGTATGTGAATGTATGTGTTTTCAGGCAGTTGTTTTGCAACGAGAACATGCCTTGAGATTTGCAAGAACTGGCAATGTAAAGGAAATAAGGGACCTCCTTGAGGCAAAAGAAAAAAAAATTCCTGCTGGTTTCTGGCTCATAGATACTATACAAAATGTCCTGGGATGGGGACCATCTGGACAAAGATATTCCCACCCCACCAAACAAAATGCAAGTTAGAAAACAGGAAAAACACACCCCCATACGCAAAGCCAAGCCAAAAAGCCAAATGATGGAAGGGCGGCCACTTTGCACATTGCCGGAGGAAGTAGAGCTACACAGGCACCTCGGAATACAGGACCACTCTGAACCTCAGGGAATGCTCCCCAGAAGGTCCTAGGAGAAGCAAAGAACCCAGGTCCTGCTAAATGTGGGGCTGTGGAAGACTGCCTGGCCAAAGGGAAAGGGGAGGACAGGGAATGGAGAAATTTCTGTTTTTCCATGCTTTCTCCAAGCCCTCAATAACTGTCCAAAACAAAGAATCCTTCCTGGGTGGCTCTGAATGATAGAACAGTCATTTCTTAGGATTGCCTAGTATGTTTAAACTCTCGTGAGGTGCAAAAGGGTACAATATTTCATCTGCTAAGTCAGATGGACAGTCAACTTACCAAACATATACATAAACATGTAAGATCATCACAGACAAGAAACTTTCATTGACATGAGATATTATCTGCTGACTTAACCAAACCTTTTAAGTTTACTATGATTGTTTACTATAACAATGTTTAAAGTTTTTTACTGGACAAGTTTCTCTAAATTTATATAATAGGTTAGTTTGGGGGGGAAATGACTTGCATCATAGTCATTAGCGATCCACAGACATAACACAAGTATGTGTGCTGTGGTATCATTGCTGCTTTCATGGTGTTGATTTTTCAAGTACAGTAAGATGCCAGGCTATCCATTCTTTACATAAATAAAGTTACCAATGATTTTATTTGAAATGCAGTCTAAACATATTAAACATTGTTTCCCCATCAGAGTGGTGAGGGCATGACTTCTTTTTCCTTTCATAAATGAACACCCCACACTTCCCTACTCCCTATCAATCACTTAACATCTGTGACTTTTCACTGTATCTTTGAATTATGTAGTCAGAGTCTTTTCTGCTAGTCAATAGCCAATCTTTCTCCATTGAACAGCCTGTTATGGACTTCTGCTTTCTAGAACAACTGTTCTGTGCTGGTTCAAGAGAACTCGACAAGTGATTGCAAGTGCCCTCCCTAGATAGAGGTGATGCAAAAGGAGCGTTGACTACCGCCTGTCAAACCAAATAACCTCACAAAGACATACAGGGAATCATTAATCCAGACCACAAAATAGTCTCCAGCTATTATCAGAGCTTTAAAAATAAAATCAATCCATGTGGCCAGTTCAGAAACACTGTGGTCCTGGTTGCTAAGCACCCATTTTCTAGTCAGGAATTTTGCTTCACCATCCAGCTCCCATTGATCCACAATTTTTATTTTTTTATAAAATGTGTTTGTGCAATTGTATGTGTGTGTGTGATCATCTTCACCTCTGATGTAAGAGACATAAAAAATATAAGCACTTCAAGTTTAGACTGTTTAGAAAAAAAAAAAAAATAGAGTAAAGAAAGATAATTCTGTGGTAGCCAACCTGCCTGCCTTCTTTCCTTCCTTCCTTCTTTCCTTCATTCCTTCCTTCCTTCCTTCCTATCTTTTCTTTTTTGACAATCAGATGCTTTTTTTAGAAGAATATTAAAACTAACCCCATTACATAAAAAGATAAAAATGGAGCTGCTCTAGTCAAAGATGGGATAAAGGAGGCTGACACTTGCTCTATCTCCCCCTTCAAGAGTTGTTTTCCTCTGTCAGCCACAAAGACTGTTCCACTGTGTCCTGGGGATCCACACCAGGTCTGAAAACCAGTGGTTTAGTAGAAAGATCATTAGTTGGGTGTCAAGAAACCCAGATTGCCATTTAGAACTGGAGCTCAGGCCATGTCATGTCTCATCAGGAACTAGAGGACCAGGATGATCTAGAAACTCAAGACAGTGTCAACAGGATTAAGTCAAGCTGGTGGTGGAGGGGAGTTGGTATAGCTCCCATACTTCAACAAGACAGCTTCTCTTACAACAGGTTCCTGTGATTGGCATTCACTTGAGGTTCTAGATTTTCTAAAATTACTTGACCAGGTGATCTCTGGAGTCACTTTCAATCACAAAGTTCTATCCAAAGATTCTAACTCAGGTGTAGTTCACATAACTTTTTTTTTTTTTTTGAGATAGTATTTTCTGAAAGATCATAGAATACAGCCAATTTATTCATTTGCCGGAAGTTTAGTGAGTAATATGAGTATTTTTCAGTACTCCCTCCCTTGTTATGTTTAAAGTCTCATAGTAAAAATACCTGTCTATTCTTTTTTATTATTATTATTTTGAGAGAAGGTGTGTGTGTGTTTGAGTGTTTGTGTGAGAGAGCGAGAGAAGGGAGGAGGGCCCAGAGCAGTCTCCATAGTTGTATATCATTAGTTGTGACATGGTTCCATTCCACACAGGTGGATGTGAGGTACACAGGGTGGGAACTGAACTGAAGGCCTCCCACCTGGAAGGCAAGAACCTTCACCTCTGAGACATATCAGTGCTTACCAGCTGTGCCGCTGTTCAGCACATGGGTTTCCATGGGCCAGAGCCAGGATTCAATCCATAGACCTCGTGGTTGCAAGGCAAAAGCTCAACCTGTTCAGCTATCCTGGCACACCCCACCTATCCATCTTTCAGAAAAGAAAGATCATCATAACAGTTCAGGAAGCAAAGTGTTAATTCATTCAGTTCTATTCTTTAATAATGGTTTATTACAGCTACGCACATAAGACGTAATCACTTTAACCAAGTTAACTTTATGAGTTTGGGCCAATTCAAATCTTTTAGCCCCAATGCTGTTCCTAAGCATACATTTTAAAAACTCATTTTCATCATATTTCCAAAAATTGTATCAAGCATCAGAGGAATGTCTGCATAAAAAATTAATATTCAAGAAATGATGGAACTGTAGTAAATAACTTTTTGCAAAAAAGAAAAAAAAAACTAAATTAACTTTATTCTCAGTTTTGCCTATTACCTTCCAGTTCCAATGTATACTTTACACAGCTATTGCAAAGGTGTCCATATCAATTTGCATCATAATTTACAATTATTTTTCAAACAGCTGTGTCTACATTTTCTTCCTAGTTATAATTGATGAAGGTTGCATATTTCATTGTGTTGATACATTATATTCTGTTAACCATTTCCTTACTTATTGTCCTTCAGTCACAAATCAAGCAGCAATAAAAACTCAGAATCAATGCCTGGGGTTGTAGCTCTGCTCTGTAAAGGCCTGACTTAGAACCACCAAAATACTCTGCTGGTCACAGTACCATGTCAAAGGTCAAGGATCAGCAGTTTATAGGCCCTCATTTGATGTTCTCAAGGTTGGAACACATATTAATACATGACAAGTGGAGTGCAAAATGCGTATAGTAGAAGGAATTTTCAGCCTACCTTGGTCTCCAAACACAGAGAAATTTGAAAACATTAACCTGTACATTCCCATCAGGTTTTGTTCAAGGCTTTCAGGTCACCGACATTGACACCCAAGTCATTCTCTGTTATCTCCAGTCCGGCTTTACACAGAAATCTATATAGAAATTTCTATAGAAGAGACTCAATTGGACAGTAATTTCTTATTTTAAAAAGTATTTAATGAGAAGCAGGGATGGCTCAGTGGGTTAGGCGCTCACTTTGCAGCCCCGGGGACCAAGGATCAAATCCCGGCTCCGGCCCGTGCAGACCCATATGCTGAGTTGGGGAGTTCCCCCCAGTTCAGTTCTCACCAGGGCAAGACCCCGGCCCAGTTCCTGCCCTGTGCAGCCCCGCCCACCTGTGGAATGAAACTATGTGGAAAAACCAATGATGTGCAACTATGGAGATTGTTCTGGGCCCTCCCCCTTCTCTCTGTCTCTGACTCTGTATCTCTCTCTCTCTCTGTCAAAAACAATAAATCTTAAAAAATAAATAAATAAATAAAAAGTATTTAAATTGGAAATAATCTCACAAGCACTAGAGCTGGTAGTTTTCAAGATGAACCCAAGGAGTAGGGTAGAACCTAGAAAATATGTTCTCAGCTAATATAACATACTTCTGCTTAGAGTTCTGTGAGCATTTGTATATTTTGAACAAAGCATTTATCACCTACCAATACATCAGGCAACACTGGGCATTCAATTGAGTATTGCAAAATGGATAGGCCTCAATTTTTTCTTCAACAAGAATTTGGTTTTCAGCTACAGCAGCTGGTTATTTTGCTTATGTTCCACATATGCTCAGAGGGTTTTGTCAAAAGGAGCCTAAAAATGTCACTTCTTAGAAGCATTCCTTTTTGTTCCCCTCTTACTGTTAGTCCTTGTCATTCTTGCTCTAAAACATGCTAAATAATTTCAACCTTCCAACGCTGTTTGCACCTTTCCAGTGCTCGTAACAGGTACGTGGGGCTATATAAATACTAACGAAGAAATCAAACTCTGAAAAGTGCTAAATAATCACATTGTTGGAGCTATAACAGCAATACAAAGCACTTTCATTTTCACAAGTACATTTTGAATGTAATAAAATAAAGAGTGTTAGTTAAACAGAGGCATTTGCACCATGGGAGGTTGTAGAACTATTCAAAGATAACACTGATACAAGCTAATATATGAAAGGGGCTGTTGGAAACAGATTATTATTACTATTATTATTTTAAGTGGAAATATGTTTACAGCATTCAAAAGGAATAGGACTAAAATCTTATTATGATATCTCTCCAAGTTCTTGATTTTAAAAAAATTACAAATTTGCATGCAACTTGTACGTATCATTCAATAAAAGCTGAAATGTTCCCAGCAGTTTCCCACCTTCATTCTTTTTTTCTAAAACTTTCCAAATTCAGTATGTCAAGTTGGTAAAGTCCAACTGGGATAAACAATCAGCGTGAAATGAACTTTGATTCTCAGAAATCACAATCATGCAAAGAAAAATGACTACTTTCCTCCACTGTCACCAGAACTCACGTGTCATTAAGAGAATCCTAGCCTTTGTTTCCCACCTAAGAAATCTACTACTGGGCCCTTGAAGATAGAAATTCCATTGTAATCATCAACACCAACCACCTGAAAATATATTGTGCCAAAGATAACTACACTTTATGCCTTATTCTATATCCCTTCCGAAAAAAACCTTCCCAAAGTATACTTTGACAATCACTAATCTTTTTGAAAATTTTATTATATTTATTGGTGTTAGAACAGTATAAGAGATTCATGTGGTCAAAGCAGTACTTAACTTTACAGAATTGTCCCAACTGCATTTGAAAATTCTTTTTACTTTCCCTTGCTACCCCCAAAACTCCAACCTCATGTTTTATACAAGGAAAATTTAAAGACACAGTAGATCCTTTTGATACCTTGACCACTGTGATTGGGCCTCAATGAACAGTACTCCATTAAACATGTTTTTAAAATATTCTACTTGCCAAAATCATTGTATGACAGAAAGGTAACAAATGACTCTATCATTGCCTCTATTCTATCTCTGCAGCCCTTTCAACTTCTTAGTCTGTCATTGCACTCCCTCAAAAGGTAGCCATAATCTGGGACCCCATGGAGCTTCCAACATGACTTTTGCTTTAATTAATAGGCTATCCATTG
Organism: Craseonycteris thonglongyai; assembly: GCA_004027555.1. NCBI lineage: Eukaryota > Metazoa > Chordata > Mammalia > Chiroptera > Craseonycteridae > Craseonycteris > Craseonycteris thonglongyai. The sequence goes on from PVKE010015986.1 coordinate 16,990, forward strand.
ATTGACACGAGTCCCTAACTCTCCTTCATTTTGTTTGCAACTCCCATACCCCAATTGTAGAAATTTTAGGTTTTGCTAAGCAAACATTTCACCTGATCCCAGGAGAACAGAACATGCTGACCTAAAACATACGTCTAATCAAATTTCACCTTTGCCACTGATTAGTTTTCTGTATGCAATAATTACTAACCTCTTCTAAACCTTACTCTCCTCATCTGCAAAATAGGATAACTGTGCTTATGGGATTGTCGTAAGGATTTAATAAAATGCTTGTGAAGTAGCTACCTCTGTATGTAAAACAAAATAAACCCCAAAATAAGCTTCGTTGTTTTTTCATTAGCTTTGTTCAGTTTTGACTAGGCTCACTGGGGCTCTCTCTGTCCTCTGTCTCTCTCTCTGTGTCTCTTTCTCTCTCTCTCTCTCTCTCTCTCTCTCTCTCTCTCTCTTTCTCTCTCTCTCTCTCTCTGATCACCACCTCCACCTCACCTTCTCCAATTCCATTATTCACCCCTCAGATCTCTTCCAGTATCTAAGTCACTTCCAGGAGACATTTTGTTCAGTTTGGACCACTTACCCAGGACTAAATGAATATACACTTTACCTATGGAACATAGGTTGAATCCATCTATACCATATTTTCTTCCTTCTAATGGTCCAATGTCTTATAATATATTCTTAAATTACTTCTTGTTTGAACTTTTTACCTGGATCATAATTATTTTATAGGAAATAGATTATATCCTATGTTTTTTGTGTTGTTGGTTTTTTCCCCCTGTTGGATTGAATTATTTGAGGGGAAAAATCACTTACAGAACACCTATTAGGTGCAAAGCGCTCTGCACGCTGTCCATCAATCAGCAAGCTTTATGAAATGCTTGCTAAATATATAGAAATATAATCAAAATGGTTTATAGGCCTCAAAAAGTTACCTTGGATGGAATTATCTTTTCACAGTTTTATCCTTATTATGTAGAAGTTTCATGTTTAAAATAATGAAACCACTCCCCTTGGTATAGATTTACACTGACAGCAAGTCTTCCTATTTGAATAAGTGTAAGCCGCTTCTCAATTTGAGCAGGAAGTTCAAGGTCTATTAGAAAACGCTTATGTACAATAAACACAAAGTAATAAAGATATCACAATTGCACTGCAAACCTTCAGGGAGCCTAAAAATCCCACAATCATATAATGTTATAATTTCAAAATACTTTTAATGAGCATCTGTAGAAATTGAGTTTTAATAACTTTTTTTTCAAAAGATTTGCAACATGACATAATTCTCCCATCAAAGTGAACCTCACATTAGCATCCAATTTAAAATGTTACAAAGATGACATTATGACCCAACATCTGTTTTATCATCTAATGATTCCATTTTAAGATTACAACGGTGAAGTTATTTCAGTAGAAGTCAAGAGAGACCCTTATGCTGCTATTACTCTTAGATTACTTTCCTATTATTCCACATCAGGCCCATGGTTAGAAAAGTGGAGAATCATTCTAATCAGAGGAAACCATAGGATGTAACCTTAGCCCATTCTCAGATTCTATGCAAGGCCCCACCTTATATGCTCTAAAGAAATGACTGTTTATTTGTCAAGCAAAGTAGTGTTGCTATGATCTGAATGTTTGTGTCCTCCTCAAATTTATGTGTTGAAATCCTAATGCCCAATGAAATGGTATTAGGAGGTGAGGTTTTGGGAGGTGCTTTGGTCAGGAGGTTAGAGCCATTATGAAAGAGATTAGTGCCCTTATAAAAGAGATCTCACAGAAATCTCTTGCCCTCTCACTATATGATGACACAGAGAGAAGGCACTGGCTATGAACCAGGAGGAGGGTCCTCACCAGAATGCAACCATGCTGGTGCCTTGATCTTGGACTCCTCTACCTTTCAAAACTGTCAGAAATAACTGTCTGTTGTTTATAAGCCACTCATTCTGAAGTGGTATTTGGTTATACTAGCTCAAATGTATGAAGATAGTTTCCAAATACCAAACACAATTTCTAGAAAATCAGAAAGGAAACATGTATAATTTCAGTTATAAATTGAAATTTATAAATTGTTTTTTAAATTGTTTTTACTTTTATAAATTGTTTTTACTTTTATAAATCTACTTTTATAAATTGTTTTTTTGCTTTTGTTTTTGTTTTTGACCTCAAAGTGTCTTAAGTTGGCAGATCTACAACAAATATAATGGTCTATCTACTGGTAAGATATGTAGGTAGTGTTTTATGTATAGAGATTATTAATAAAAGCCATTACAGTGCTTTTTGCAAAAATAACTACTGTACATATAACTAATAGAAAACTATTTTTGCATATTTAAACTGAAATAATTCACTCAGACTAAATTCATTATCCAAAGCCATCAGTCCCATACCCTCACACACAATTGTCATTCAATTACATGCTGAATAATTACATGTTTTTATAATAGGTTTGAACTTTATATCATGGACATTAACAAATCAAAACTCACTAATGTTGATAGTGACACTAAATATCACACACATATTTTCTCGTACATATTTTTGAAAGAAATTTTGTGAGCAAAGAGTAGATTCCATGAATTTCTTAAAAGATACAAGGCTGAAGTATAAGCTTTGCTTTTCCAGAGTGAACAAAAGGACAGGAAAAACTGTTAAGATGAAATGAGTACAGTACAATCACTCTTCATAGAGAGAGTAGAGTCCCTCAAATAAAGGAACTAATTTTTCACATCAACTGTAATTTTTAAGTTGCATCTATTCAGTTATATATATAGGAAACACCTCTAGCACAGTGCCTGAGACACAGTGGAGACATGCAATAAACGATAACTATTCTGTACCACAAAATAAAAATAAGAATAGAAACAGCAAAATTTGTGTGCTTCTGATCTCCCACATCTTTCCTCCATTTCCTCAGTTAAGAAGAATGGAGATCAGCTGCTGGAGGGCAGACAGAAATTGCCTCTTTTATTCATTGTTGGATCTCTAGGATCCAGAAGAGTATCTGGTACACAACAGGCACTCAACAAATAATTGTTGTCCAATTAAATGGCTCTTCCATTTTCCCCCTTAATCACCCCTATCCCTGTCTCTCCTCCTCCAATATCACTGGATCCTAAACCCAGGAGCAGAAAGCTAAATGAGGAAGAGAGAGGAAAGTAGGTAGGCATTGGGTACCCAAATGAAGGAGTTTTTGAGGCTTGAGATCATGTACTCTGGCTTGTATTGCAGTCTTTGTTTTTTGTTTTGTTTTTTTAAGCTCTGACTAAGTTGCCTATAAAAGCATTAAAGATTAATGCACTAATGCACTATTAGGATTTGACTGTTCATTATGGTAAATAATGCTTTGTTTGAAATTTGTAAATAAAAAATAACTTCTTCAAACTTCACGGAGCTTTCCATCTAAATCAATAAGATCCTTGGACTCATTCAGAATGACAAGAGATTCAGATGGGAAAAACATTTTAAAATGCAAATCAATTTAGGGATCCCATAAAAAGATTGAAAAGTTGTATCAGTAAAAAAAACCCAAACTAGGTTCTTATTTTATTTTCTGAAACAAAAATTAAATGAGGCATGGTGCACTGAATCACTTTAAAGGGTCATCAATTTCCAGTTTAGAAAAACATCCCATTCTGGGATGCTGTGATACTGGCAGGTTTATAAATCATCCTTGTTTTCTCCATCATTTCAGAAAATATAAGATTTGAGCCTCTAGTCTTGACAAAGATAAGCTGCTTCACAATACAAAATATTACATACACACATTGTTATTTACACATGCTTAAATAGAGATATCAACACACATATACTAGAAAAAAAGAGTGTGTACATTTGATCCATATTCTGTTTAAGAGGCCAGAAAACATTCTGAAAGATCAAAGTTGAATTCTAGATTCATCAGTATGATTTCACTTCCTCTTATACCTCATCTCAACCAACTGAATAAAGTACTTTTTTTCTACAAATAATGTAGCACACATATTCTGCTGAGAACGTGGGGATACTGATAAATATTAATACAGTGGTAGAATGAGATAGAAGTCTACTAAAATACACACACGTGTGTGCACAAACACACACTTAAGTCTAAGCAACACATAGGCCAGAGATTATTTTCTTCATTGTTTGAACTAAGAAGAATTTAACTTATGTTTAATGTTATATACTCAATAGGAGACATATAAATTTTCTAGACAATAGAAAATTTATATTCTAACAGTTATAGGTTGTCTTTTGTAGGTCAGTTTAATAATAAAGCCACATCGTATCTCAGCCTTTTGGCTGAGATCAAGTGCAATAATAAAGCTCCATCTCTGGGAACATTTAGGTTCCAGCCTGATATTGAGGGAAGGGCATAGGATGTTAGAATGTTATCATGAATTATAGATATTCATTAAATTGAAATTATTCTGCTATTAATAAAATAGGATGTAATTCTAAAAGAATGTTGGAGTACTCTTGAACATATGAGGCAAATTGGAAGTAAGACAGAATAAGTAAAATGGATGTTATATCATCATTATGTACAAAGAATTTGTCAACTTCAAGAGGTATAATTCTCTAAGTCAAAGGCCAAAGGCCACATCCCCACTTTAGGCACTCAATAAATATTGGTTCAAATAATGAATATGCACTTTAAAAAATAACAAATTCTGACTCAGAAAATTTAAAGATCTTAGCCAAATTACACCTTTAGAAGATGTAGCTTGAACCCCAGATTTCTGAGTCCCCATTCCATCATAACTAGCACAGCTCCATAAAACGCTGGCAGCTCAGAACCATACATAATTTTGCAATGGGAAAGGGGAAGAGGAATGGAGAGAAGGAGAGGAGGGAGGAAAAAGAAAATGCAGGAGGATCCTGTACTGGCGGCAAAAAAGCAATCAGAGTTCAAACTCACAAGTCCAGAGGAACTACCGGTAAACTCAAGGCAACCTCAAGTAGAGATGGATTCTATGGAGGAAGCAGGCAGGAGAAATTGGTCTTCAGCACTTCTGTGAAGTGGTGGTTCTTGTCAGGAAGCCAGGTTATCAACAAGAAAGTAGACAAGTAGAAGCAAAGTAAAGGAGAGGACACTGGCCTACTTACAGGGGGTCCAAGGTAAACCTCAGAACACTGGAGTGTACTCACTTCCACATAGAAAGCAGCAAAGAGAATAGAAGCTAGGGCTCTGGTCAGATCTGTTTGGTTCGCCTGGCCATACAAAGACAGGAAGGCCTCAGTATGAGTTCATCACTAGACAAAGACTACACTAGCCTTATATCCAAACCCTACCTCTAATAGGAATATGGCTACAGACACTCAGTGCCCACTGGTTCTATGGCTGGAGGGCTAAACCTGCAGGGAGTACTAGGTGGGGCCGGGACAGGCAAAGACCAATGCAACTCATCCAGAGCTGTTCCCATAAACGACATAGAGTCCAATGTCCCCATGTTGCAACAAAAACTAGCATAAACGCAGGCTTGGTGATTTTAAGCCCACATAATAGGCCAAAAGGTAGAGATATTATGAGTGCAATAAATATTTAGTCATATTAGAGAAGCTAGTTAAAAGGGGCAAAATAATGGGCATAGTGTCACAAAAGATAGCATGAGATTTAAAACTTAAAAAATAGTTTAGGAGAAGCCGGGATGGCTCAGTGGGTTAGGCGCTCACTTTGCAGCCCCGGGGACCGAGAATCGAGTCCCGGCCCCTGCCATGCTGACCCATATGCTGAACTGGGGAGTGCCCACAGTTCAGTTCTCACTGGGGCGAGACCCTGGCCCAGTTCCTGCCCTGTGCAGCCCCGCCCACCTGTGGAATGAAACTATGTGGAAAAACCAATGATGTGCAACTACGGAGACTGTTCTGGGCCTTCCCTCTTCTCTCTGTCTCTGTCTCTGTATCTCTCTCTCTGTCAAAAACAATAAATAAATCTTAAAAAGAATAGTTTAATTCATTACTAATAATATGAAATGTCAATATCCCATTTTAATCAAAAAGCATCAAAGAATTTTTATTATAAGGGCAGTGAATGGTATTGGTACTCCTCTGTATTAAAAATAAGTGTATGAATTGGGGAATGCAACTTGTCTATGATTCATATAGAGTCTTAAAAATTGTGCTTATACCTAGTAATTCACGAGGAACCCAGTGTCCCTCATGAGGAAATAATTTTAGATTCAGATACTTTTAACCCACAACAATGACCACATTATTACACATCATATTTTTAAAAAGTTAGAACCACCTAAATTTCCAAATGTAGGTAACTTACAATACATATATTCATGAAACTTTAAGTAATCATTAAGCGTGCTGATTTTGAAGATTTTTAATACCATATTGTGTGTTGAAACAGACCATAAAATCATTATATGTTATATGATCCCTATATATGTGTGTATACATATACAGAAAAAATATATGAGGGCTGTCCAGAAAGTATCCAGCCATATAACATGAAAAATATTATATATTGTATGGCATTTCTGGCTGATTTTTTCCAGAAAGCCCCTGCAGATCTATATATATTTATTTATATGTATGTTCAAATATGTATCCAAATAAATGTAGATATAAATACAAGTATTTGTGAAAAATATGTCTATATTAGATGCAGATTGAGGCTAAAAGGAAAAAGAGCAAAACTATATCAAAATATATTACTGTGGGTGATTTTAATTTTGTCATTTATTTGAACTTTCTAAGTTTCCTACAATGAACTCATATTGCTTTCTATAATCAGAAAAATATATAATAAGTTTCTACTTTGTATTGGTTTGTTTTTCATTTTAGATAGAAAGACATAGGTTACATTTGGAGCCATGTAGCTTTGTCCTAGAATCCTATTTTGCCTCTTATACTCACTTGTGATCTTGGGCAGAGTATTTATCTTTCCTGAAAAGAATGTTTCTCATATGTAGAATAAAGATAATATCACCTCAAAGGTTGTGAAGATTAAATAAGAACATGAGAATAAAGCATTTATCATGAAAATTGTTTAAAGACTCAATAAATGGCAGCTATTATATTATTCCCAGTAACCTTGCCCCCAACTCTACCACCCTACCACATACCTCCAGTCCACAGAGAACAAGTTTATAATAACATTCAATTAGTATCCTATACCAGGCAGTAGACTGCCTTCAGGGTTCTAAGGGACCAAACCCTAGAATTAGAAAAGAAGACTATTTAGAACCACATGGTTCACACAATTAAGTCCCAGCAGTACCCTTGGTAATTCATTTCAGCCCCACAATTACTTCCTTCCGTATCTGAAGAGCTCTGAAGTCATTAATGTAACACTTTTTTTGAATTGCGTAATATTCTCCACTCCCATACTGTATTTTATGTGCAATAACTTGACCTCCATGCAAAAAAATGTAGTCTTCTCCATCTTTATTTTTTGGAAATTTATTTGCTCTTCACACAATTCTGGGCACACATTGGATTAAACAATTTGCTGAACACACAGAGTTCCAATTGCACGTTCCCTAAAATAGTATATGCAAACAGTAATTCACAGCAAATAAATATATAAATAAGTAAAAATGTGCATTTAAAAACTAGAGACAATTAAACAGTTTCTCCTGGGAAGGTGAAGACTACAGCCTGTTAGCCCAAGAGATGTTATGTATAGCACTGTTGTTTATACTGGTACTACATGAAAAAGAAAAAGGAAGAAAGAAAAGAAAAGAGGAAGGAAGGAAGAAAAGGAAGGAAGAAGGGAGAAAGACAGAGACAGAGACAAAGACAAAGGAATAACTTAACATATAGTGAGATAAGAAGCTCCCATTAAAATATATATAAGATTTTTCAGGTGATAGGGCTTTTTAAATATTGACAAATATTTAGAAAGGTTGCAATTTTTCTTAATTTGGAGTAGAAGTTGGAGGTGAGGAGAAAATATGAAGATGGATTTTCATCTGCCTAAATTGATGGCTAAGGTAGGGTCCATTGATTCCATAGATCATAATTATTTATTCTATCTTAATCCTCTTCTTTGAAGATTGAGTGAAAAAAACCAACTTATGTGGTAGAGACATTTTCAGATTTCTGAAATGGTTCTACTTGAGATCAAAATGAAAGAAAGAAAACTATACTATTCTACACAAAAAGAACCATTTAAAAATCACTCATTGATTCACTAAATAAATATTTATTGAGAACCTGCTCTGTGCCATGCCTATCATAGGGCTAGAAATACAATGAACAAGACCTGAAAGTTCTTGATCTCAGAAGAACATATTGTAGACATAGGATAACATATGTCACATTTACAACATAGATTATCCCCAAAAAAAAGTGATCAGAAATTCTTAGCATGCTTCATGCCCTGAAAATAAATTAATAGTTGGATGAATGGGTAGGCAGGTAGGTAGGTAGATGATAGATATATAGATGATAGATGATAGATAGATAGATAGATAGATAGATAGATAGATCCTCATTATTCACAGATTCTGTATTTCTAAATTCAATTGCTTGCTAATTTTAATTTGAGGTTCTTTTATGGTTATCCTGGATATACAGCAAGCAGGAAAAATTTGAGTCACCTGATATATATGTTCCCAGCTGAGGTTAAACCACTGTTCTTCTTGTATTCTAATTTTGTGCTTTTTGTTGGTGATTTTTCTATTTAAAATGGCCTCCAAGCATAGTACTGAAATACTGTCTGTGATTCCTAAGCAACTAAGCAAAAAAAAAATAAAAAAAGGCTGTGTCCTCATGATACCATAGGGAATATATTAATAGTCAATAATATTGTAATAATTATGCATAGTATCAGATGAGTACTAGACTTACCAGGGTGATCACTTTATAAGGTATATAAATGTGTAATCACTATGTTGTAGACCTAAAACTAATATAATATAATATTTTATGTCAACCGTAATTAAAATATAATTTTTTTTAATTTTTAAAATAAATAAAAAGAAGGTTGTGATGTGACTTATGAAGAAAATACATGTGTGAGACAAGCTTCATTCAGCCATGAGCTATAGTGCTGCTGGCTTTGAATTCAATGTCAATGAGTCAACAATATATACAAAGTCTATCCAGAAAAACACCAAGCCATTGTCAATATAATGAGAATGGGTACATGGCTGGATACTTTCCAGACAGCCCTCATATATAATATATTAAATAAGCTGCCTTTAAACAGAAATCTTCATGGAATAAGGCAGGGATTCCCAACCCTGTGCCCGTGGGCGCCATGGCACCCGCGGCCCGATTTGTGTGCGCCCACCATTATTTGACTGCATCAGAAGTTTTTCATAAACACTAAGTAAAACTATAATTTATTTTTATACATTTGATAGAATTTTAAAACATTGTTTGAGTCTCTACACAGGTTTATTATATTCGTTGGTATGTTTGCGATATCGTATGTATAAGTTTTTCCCTAGCTTTCACCTTTGTACATGTCGCGTCTTGTTTAGCTGCTGCACTCTTTAAACTCTCCTCCACCCAACCGGGAGACGCGAAGTGGCCATTTTGATTGCGGTTGCTGGACTGATCGGGTCGTGACGGTTAGCTAGGATCACAGTGTTTTGATATATTCGATTTTAAATGAACTAAAAACGAGGTAGGTAATCTATTATTATGGTGGCAATTTGATATGATATTGTAGTTTGATAACTATTTTTATTTTTATTTTTTAGTCCTAAAATGAGTGAACCAAATAAGAGAAAACGAACCTATAATTTTAACACAGACTGGGAGGAATCATATTGTTTCATTAATTTAAAAGGTAAATGTGTTTGCCTATTGTGTGGCAGTAGTATTGCAGTGCCAAAAAAAACATAATGTTGAACGTCACTTTCAGACAAGTCATACCACTTTTGATACGAATTATCCACTTAAATCTGAAGTAAGAAAGAAAAAAATAAATCAAATAAAATGAAGTTGAACTACTCAACAGACTGTTTTCACTAGACATGTGGAAAAATCTAAAAAGGCAACCATTACTTCTTTCAAAATTTCTCACATGCTCGCAAAGAAGAAAAAACCTTTCCAGGATGGTGAATTGTTCAAAAAAGCATTTCTGACTGCTGCCAATTGTTTGTTTAAGGAATATTGTAACAAGTGTGAGATTATGTCAGCGATTCAAGACCTACAGTTGTCAAATAACACAGTCACAAGAAGAATACACGCAATTTCAAAAGACTTGCAAACTCAGTTAAAGACTGACTTGGAAATATGTGACTGCTTCTCTCTGCAATTTGATGAGTCAACAGATATATCAGACACTGCACAATTGGCAGTTATGGTGAGAATGGTATTTATTTAATAACTTCACAGTAAAAGAGGAGCTGTTGCAAATATTACCAATGAAAGGACAAACGAGAGGTGAGGATATTTATAAAACTTTCAGAACATATGCCAGGTCGATAAACATGCCTTAGCATAAGTTGTCTGCGATAACTACCGATGGGGCACCAGCAATGGTTGGTAAAAACAAAGGGTTTATTGCCCTTTGCAGGAAAGATGAATCATTTTCAAACTTTATGTCCTACCACTGTATTATCCATCAGGAAGCTTTGTGTTGTAAAATACTGCCCTTTGAACATGTTATGAAAATAGTCACAAAGATAATCAACTCTATTTGAGCAGCTCCATTGCAACACCGACTTTGCAAGGCCCTGTTAGAAGCTACTGAAGATAAAGAACACAATCTCATCCTGCATACTGAAGTTGGCTCAGTAAAGATAAAGTTCTTACAAGATTTGTGAACTTAATTGAAGAAATAGAAACATTTATACATGATAAAAATGAAAATTAGGATGAACTAACAACAGACTCTTGCTGGCTGGTGGATTTGGGTTTTCTTGCTGACACCATGGAAAAATTAGATTCTTTCAATTTGGAGTTGCAGGGAAAAGACAAAAATATCGCTGAAATGATAAGCTCTGTAAATGTATTTAAAGCAAAATTGACTTTGTTGATATCACATCTGCATATCAAGTCTCTCATGCACTTCCCATATCTGAGGAAAATGCTAGGTGACAATGAATTAAACATGTCATTATTTATTGAGACCCTGCAAGTGCTTCAAAAACAGTTTGAAGAGAGATTTCTGCAGTTTACAAATATCGAGCCAATTGTCTCCTTCTGTATCAATCCTTTTACTTGCCAAATAAATGTAACAGAACTAGCTGCATGTATTGCAGACCTTGTTCAGGGGAAAGCAGAAGAATGAGAGTTACAAATTTTGAAACTTAAGAACGATATTTTGCTAAAATCCTTAATATCAGAGGACTTATGGAACATAGTCGACAAAGAAAGGTTCCCATTTTTAAAAAAAGCAGCATATAAAATCAAATCGTTTTTCGGGTCAACTTATTTATGTGAATCTTTGTTTTCAAACATGAATCTAATAAAATCACGATATAGATCTCGACTTACTGATGAGCATCTTAATAATTGTTTGCTAACAGGGTTGTCGTCATACTCTCCTAATTACAAGGCACTGGCCAATGAAATGCAATGCCAAAGATCACAATGACAGATTGGTTTTTTAATGTTTTCTTTTATGTTTTTTTAAATGATTTTATTATACATGTGTTTTTTATTTACTTTGTATTACATTTTGTATATATGTTTCTTTGTGTGTATATAATTTGTACAATAAATTTATTATTTTAAAATTATTTTTGTTTATTATTTTTTATTCTTGTTCAATAATAAATATCCTTAGAAATAGCTGGTGCCCACCGCCCTACTGATATTTTAGAATGCGCCCTAGGGTATAAAAAGGTTGGGAACCCCTGGAATAAGGTATGTATTGATGAGTTGGTGAAAATATTGTGACCACTGTTTCACAACAACCTAACCCTGTATTTACCTTAGGAACAATGATTCAGTATTCACTAATTCATTGTTTACAGTGACTTTATAGACATAGCTACCATTGATGATGAGCATTGATAATAGATGATAGCTGATAGAGAGATAGAGATAGATAGATGGATAGATAGATAAATCGATAGATAGATAGATAGACAGATAGATGATAGATAAGATGGATAGGCAGATGATAAATAGATGATAGAGATAGATAATAGACAGAGGTAGATGATAGACCATAAGTAAATGGTTTTTAGAGAAGTGAGAGAGATCATATATTATGGACTAAAGATACATGGTTTTTGTCTTGTGGTGAAATGTCTTACTTCTGAAATAGACAAAATTTTGCCTTGAATTCTTCTGGAGCCATTAGCTTCAGTTAGAAGGTTAGCATCCTGACAGAACATTCTGAAAAAAAGGAGTCTAAACCTTTAAGACCTTCATGTGTGCCAACTGTTGGCCTTTCCTGCCTGCCCTATCACAAAGGAATATTTCCCCAGCCATGTGTTTGATTTCAACACTCAATTATTTTCTTCATTCTCACCCACATGCTAGTACATATCCAATATAGTGTTGATTTTTTTCTATTTAGCTTTAAACACAGTACAAATTCAACTCCCACATAAATAGTATCTACTGCAAAATCATGTAGCACCCACATATTTGTTTAATGAAACAAGGCCCAAATGGAAAAGTTACAATCTCATTTAAAGTTTAGATGCCTGGGGACAATTCTGAGAATGTTGAGAGGTAGATAATTGTGGGAAACGGAGTAAATGAAAGACAAATATTGGCAGTGGCTGCAAGAAAAGGGAAACAATGCATTCGATCCATAAGCAACACTAATAAATGGCACAATGTAAAAGAACAAGGATTTCATGAGTATTTGTTGTCAAAAAGGTATATATTTTTCTCAAGTGCCTGGAGCCTCCAGATTGCCACAAAGACATTGCTTATAAAAGTAACAAGAAATATTTATTATTGCTAAGAATTCATCAATGGCCTTGTATTTACAAAATTTAACTAGAAGTACTATTGTTTTCAGAGATGAAGGACTTCTAAGTAGAAAAAGAACACTCTAAGAAATTTTGGTATTTATAGTTGGATAATGCCATGAGGTAAAAATAGGGAAGAAAGATGCTTTGGAAGCCCTCCACACACATTAAAGAGAATCACTGAGAAGCTGACACTTGATAGCTGGATGAAGCACAGGGACTAATCATGAGAATCTCCTTTTTGCTATGCTTTGTTTTTACAAGATAAAAAATTAGAAATTATATAATTGGGCCTCAATGTTTATGCAGCTTAGAAGATGCAATAGCAACATCTGACTGGTAAACATAAGAAACCTTTAAACTTCCTTTTCATTGAGGAATCCAAAACATTCAAACTTTACTTGAAATGGGAATAGTTTCTTAGAAGCATGTGAGAATCAGATTTGGCTTTAGCTAAAATTACACACTTTTGTTATTTTTGTTTTTGCATTTGGTGTATGTATATGTGACTGACATTGATGTTTTTCTTCCAGAAAAGGCCCTCTGAATATCCTCTCAGCTTCTAATTCTCAGTAACCAGAAAGAACATCACATAAAAGCCAGTCACAGGGGGTTGGGGAATTGGGGGCTAGGAATGATGCTGAAAGGGCAAAGTTCTAGGGGTAGTAGATAAACAGAGACCATGAGTACCAGGAGTTGGTCTCGCGTACATTGGTCATAGTGCTAAGGTTAAGTTGGCCAAATTAGATGCTCTGAACTGAGCAAATATTTCCCTTGTTCTGTTCCAGATTGGCTACAACCTGGGCCTCCCAGTTATTCCACTAAATACTAATAAGACCAATAAGCTCAACTCCAGTATAGGTCCATTACTTTTACTCTGTTTCACAGCCAAAGATGTCCTTACTCTCTTCAATACACCACTATCACCCATGCACACACTTTATCAAAGTCTTTATCACCCAACAGTTTAATTGTAGGATGTAGAGGTTCAGAGTATAAATTCTGGAATCAGAATTCCTGGGTTCAGTTCCTACCTCCACTACTTAACACTACTGTAGTCTTGGACAAGTTACTTTCCTCATCCACAAAAGGTGGTACAGTGAATATTACTTTTTTTCTTTTTTAGCTGATCATTTCTATTTATGTTTAAAGAGTCTTCCCCTTTGAGAATCTTAGGGGAAAACAGAAACAGCCTCCCAGAATCGAAAGTGTATACCTGGGACATGCATTATCCCAGGCTCCCTTGCAGCTAGGGTTTAGTCACATGGTCAAACATACACAATCAGGCTCACCCACTTGGGACTTTTACTCAAAGAAGGAGGGATGGTAGAGATTCATTTTGGGGGTGGGTGTCCTAGCTCTGGCAAGCAATGTCCACCTCCTCAGGTAGAGGTAGAAGGGCCAGTGGACACATCAGAGCTGGCAGCAAATTGAGGCACCTGGAGTTTAGTGGTATCAGTGCTGATGCATAATTTTAGCTGCAGTGAAAGTTAGTTCTTAACAGAAATGTATTAATACTAGAAGGAAAACAGAAGTAAAGCACAAAAATACAGAACTGATCAAATGTGTCCTCTACTTTCAAATTTTTAACAGCTTTTTATCCTATTATAAAATAATATGCAAATTGTTAGCATAATCTATAAATCTCTTCAAAATTTGGTGAAGTCTAACTTCCCAAACTGAAACACAGCTGCTAGACCCATACAACTTAGTCTGAAATCACTACAGACTTCTTCCCAGGTCATGAACATTCTTATTCACATTCATGGCTTTACCACCTACTCCTATTCTTCCTTAAGGGCCCTTCTCAAAAATCCCTTCCTTGGTGCAGACTTTTCTAACTTCTTTAATAAGGTAGAATCAATTGCTCTTTTCCTCTGTGTTGCCTTAGTCTTTGGAAAGAAGTTCCTATTGAGAGCATTTACCACAAGAAATTATGGTTTACATATCTGCCCCAAAGCAAACTAGTTTTATTTAATTTCCTATTCCTAGCATCTAGCACATTGCCAGTCAGTTGAGGGGCATTCAACAAATAATTAAATGTAAGCATGAAGGTCAAGAGCCAGGTTTGAGGAGAACCAATATTAAAAATATAGAAATAATTAAGGGCATAGTTTGGTCCCAGCCAGAAAATACTTTTGGGTCTAGAGAGTCTATATCAAGCTTGTTCAACCTGTGGCCCACAGGCTGCATTCAGCCAAGGACATCTCGAAGGTGGCCCTACACAAATTTGTAAACTTTCTTAAAATATTATGAGATATTTTTGGTCATTTTTTTAGCACACCAGCAGCTATTGTTAGTGCATTTTATGTGCAGCCCAAGACAAGTCTTCTTCCAATGTGACCCAGGAGAGCCCAAAGTTTGAATACTCCTGCTCTATATAGTAGAAGCATAAAAATAAATTTTACACAGTTGGCGAGTAGAGGAACTACATAAACTCAGGCATAAAATAGAGTAAAATTAAGTGAAAAGGTCCTGGAATTCCAATAATCATTTTCCTCCAAAACACACATATAAATGATAAATTCTTCTCATGCCAAAAAGAAGTTTAAGACAGAAAGCAATACCAAGTGAAATCTAAGATAAGGAAACTTGTTTCACTCTTAGACTTCAGTTTGTAGATGTGAGAATTTTTGTAAGGAGTTCTAAAGATATTTTGCAATACATAATGCAGAAAGGAGCTAGAGCAATTGAAAAAGAAAGAAATAAATAAAGATGGAAGGAAGGAAGGAAGGAAGGAAGGAAGGAAGGAAGGAAGGAAGGAAGGAAGGATAAGAAAGAAAGAAAGAGAGAGAGAAAGAAAGAAAGAAAGAAAGAAAGAAAGAAAGAAAG
>PVKE010015987.1:0-32621 GCA_004027555.1 Craseonycteris thonglongyai
AAAATCTGGTCACCTTACCCAAGGACCGAGGATCGAATCCTGGCTCCAGCCCAGGCGGACCCACATGCTAAACTGGGATGTGCTTCCCGAATGTGGTGAGGCCCCCAGTTCAGTTCAAAAAAAAAAAAAAAGAAGTAAATGAGTTAACATATAGAAACTCCTGAGAACACTGCTTGGTACATAATAAGTACTCATTAAAAGTTGGTTATTAGTATCATCTTAGAGCTGCTTGATTCCTTGCTTTTCTCATCTAAATATCTTACAGATAAAACCCAATCAGGGGATGCTGGGGACAACTCAACATGTTGAGCACTTGCTTTGCAACCATGAGGTCTGGGGATCGAATCCTGGCCCCTGTCCATTTAAACCCACATGCTGAACTGTGGTACAACTGATAACCACCAGGATGGTGGCGAATGTTCTCACCTCCCATGAGGAAGGCCCCTGGTTTGGTTCTGCACTGAGTGGCCCCACATTCACCTGTGTGAAATGAAACTATGTCAAAGCTAATGGTACACAGCTATGAAAAATGGAGACTGCTCCTTCTCTCTCTCTCTCTCTCTCTCTCTCTCTCTCTCTCTCTCTGTCTGTCTCTCTTTCACCTTCTCTCAAACAATAAATCTTTAAGAATAAAAAATAAAACTGAAACAAATTACACTTTTCACTAATGTTAAGTCAATACACAGATTAAAGAGATATATAAATCCAAAGTTGAAGGGCCTGAAAATAACTGAGATATCACTGATGGTTTTTTGAAGATACGGGATTACCCACAGCAAATATTCTAGCATATGTGCTTTTAGAAGTAATGCTTACATTTGCAGTATATATTTGAAAAGATCACTGTGACCAGAAGGATACAACAAGAGGAAGCAAACAAGAAATACTTGCAATTGTCCAACGAAGAGATGAGGTTGAAATGGATTGTAGTCATAGAAACAAAGATAAGGAAAGGCAGAATTTCTTTATGAAATAGCTCATAAATATAATCTGAGACTGCTCCCCCACAGATACAAATAGTTTTACTTACAGACAATAACAAGTATTGGCTAGAATATGGAGAAATTTGAAAATTCCTATGCTTCTGGTAGGATTGTGAAATGTGCAGCCACGTGGGAAAACAGTTTGGCAGTTGCTCAAATTATTAAACATGGAGTTACTGTATGACCCAGAAATTTACCCTTAGGCAGATACCCCAAAAGAATCAAAAATATGTGTCTACAAAAACACTTGTACACAAATGTTCATAGCATCATTATTTAAACTATCCCAGAAGTGTAAACAACTTAAATGTCAATTGACTGATGGATGAATTTTAAAAATGGTGGTTAATATACTTATTCCATGGAATACTATTCACCATAGAGAAATAAAATACTAATACATGCTATAATATGAATTAACTTTGAAAATGTTATGGCAAAAGAAAGAAACCAGTCAGACACAAAAGGCCACATAGTCCATTATTCTATTTATATGACTTATTCAGAGTGGGTAAAGCTATAGAGACAGAGGAAAGACTAGTGGTTACCAATACCTGGAGGAGAGAAGCATTGGGAGTAAATTAAGTTCCATTAGGTACAGAATATCTTGTTGAGGTAATGAAAATGTTCTGGAATTAGATAGTGGTGATGCTTGCACAACTCTGTGACTACACTAAAAAAAAATTTTAAAAAATAAAAAAAAAAACTTGAATTTTATACTTTAAAAAGATAATATGACATTTAAATTATATTTTATAAAAGCTATTACTAAGAATTATAGACAAATGAATTTAAATAAAAAGGTATCTGAGGAACTATTACTTTATCTCTTTAACTCAGAAAATGGATGATTTTAAAAGATAAATTCAGAGTCCTTTAGAATAATTTTTTAGGAATAAAGAATTTAAACCTCTAGCAATGTAGACTAGCAATGTTGGTTATATTCTGGCAGATGTACTCTATAGATAATAGTTGTTAGGTAGTAGTAGTAGTTTATGTAAAAAAGAATACTTCTCAGGTCAATCGTGGGAAGGAAGAGTAAAAAGTTAACCAACAACACCAAAATTTAAGAATTTTTTTTTTCATAGTGCTCAAAACAAAGAGGAACTGATGAGGCCTGGAAATGAAATATATATTTTACATCATCAAAAATATCACCCAAGAAAGTATTGGCACAATGTCTCATGGCATGAGAGAGAACTGTGGTATGGTGATGTGCTAAGTTTTCTAAAACATCTATTTGCGAACCAATTGGGTAAGTTAACTAATTTACTCTTCACACCCTCCAAGTTGTTTTCTTTATGGCCACTGAAGGTTGCAAAACCTTGAGGTTTATACAAGAGAAAATGCACCCAAATACTTGAAAGATAAATAAAGAAAAGATTTCTAGCATTAAAAAATTACAGCATTATAAAAATAGTGCTTTAGGAGATGTTGGGATGGCTCAGTGGATTGAGCATTCATCTTGCAGCCCCGGGGTCTGAGAATCGAATCCCAGCCCTGGCCTGTATAGACCCATATGCTGAACTGGGGTGTGCTCCCAGTTTTGTTCTCACCGGGGTGAGCCTCCTATGAGGGAGGCCCCCAGTTATGCTCCCACCCCAGGATTGCTTTCCATGTGGGAGGCCCCCCGCCCACCTGTGTGAAATGAAATCATGTCAAAAAATGATGATGTACAATGATGGAGACTGCTCTGGGTCCTCTCATTCTCTCTGTCTGTCAAAAGCAATAAAAATAAATTTAAAAAAATAGTGCTTTGGAATTATTACATGCTATAAGTAGTTTACTGAATAGTTCATTTAGTGTAGCTAACTATAGAAGAAAGATGGAATATTCTTGCCTTTTTTTATTCTTAGGATAAAGTTCATAGATATGAATGCACTAAACCTCTTAATATTCTTCAAGTAAATTAATACATAGAGACCCATGTAGCAGTCAAAAACACTAGTTTATTTGTTTTTTTCATGTTTATGTCTATCACTTTTAGGATCCTCATTCAATTGTGAACCAAATCTCTGTGATAGTTATACAAATCTTTTCTTTCTTTCCAAATTATGGAGAAGTTAAGCAAATAAAAGAGGAAAAAGTTACATTGTACTACAAGGATCACATCTGTTTGAGAAATATGAAGATACTTCAGGTAAATGTACCAGGTTATCAAGATGTTGATTTCATATTTGCTCTAAAATATTAAAAATATTAAAAATTTTTAAATGAAGGTGTTTGGCTGAAAGAATGAGCTGGAATCATTCCTAAATACTTTTTAGCACAAAGAGTAGGAACCTCTTCAAATCTTGTAATGATTCCAAATGCTCTCTTCTCCACTGACTTTCCATTTAAAATGTTCACCTTCTACGTGCAAATATATATATTTTTTAATTAAATGGAGAGCAGCAAATGCTTTATTTTTTTGAAATTTTAGCAGCAATGATTTCCAAGTTGTCAACCATCCCTGAAAACAGAACAAAATTTTCTATAAATAGTTAAGTGTATATAAGCTAAATTAATCATCTCCTTAGGCATGAACAGATTTTTAAGAGATTTGTTTTTTTCAAAAAAATTTTTTTTTTGTTTTTAACAGAGAGAGAGAGAGAGAGAGAGAGAGAGAGAAGGGGAAGGGCCCAGAGCAGTCTCCACAGCTGCACTTCATTAGTTTTCTACATAGTTTCATTCCACAGGTGGATGCAGGGCTGTGCGGAGCAGGAGCAGGGCACAGGGCCTCCCACACGGGAGACCCGCACCTGGCCACCCATGAACCAGTGACAAACCTGGGCCTTTCCACATAGAAGGCTTGCCTTGGCGAGAACCAAACTGGGGGCACACCCCAGTCCAGCATATGGGTCCACATGGGCCAGGGCCAGGACTCAATCCTCAGCCTACAAGATGAGTGATCAACCCCATGAGCCATCCCAACATCCCTGGGATTTATTTTTTTAAGTGAAAGATCTTTTGTTTTTCCTTTTTTTTTTTTTAGTGTTTTTATTTCCAGATGCACCTGTTACATTCTTACCACCCCGCATCAGGCGCAGGTCTATGTCCTTGCAATCTTCCTCTAAGTCTATGCAACATCTGCTCTCATATTTGATCCACTAAGATAAGAATTCTGTGGGATCCATGGGTGTGAAGATTACAAGTTTGTGACTCCAAAAATAGGGCACAGCTGAGGTAATAGGTAAACTTTCCAAATGTAGCAACCTGGAAGGCATAATGCCCAGTGGAAATAGCAGTCTTTGTATTTAGCAAAACCAGGGGTCAAATCCTACACCCAGTGTTTTGATCTTGTTTGGCATTTTAATTTATCAAAAGTTACATTTCTTTGTCAATAAAATAGGAATAAAATAATTTTTTCATCAGAAAATGTTAGCTCTTTGTCCACCATAATGGGGAGATAGAAGGTTCAAAAACAAATAACAGAAAATAAGAACCTGCCCAGCCTGCCCTCCTACAATGTTCTAGCCCCTTGGGTCCTGTTCTACATCCTCAAAATCTCCTTCTAGAATTTTGGGTATTTGCTATCATATTTGTTCCTCAATTAAAAAAAAATGGCTCCTTGAATTTTTGTATACTTCTCATTTTTAGAGTGTTGTTTTCTTTCTTTCTTTCTTTCTTCCTTCCTTTCTTTCTTTCTTTCTTTAATATGAATAATGGCACTACTTTCTTTTCTCAGTTGTAGAAAATGTAGAAACCACATCATATTTTGTTTGGTTGGTTGTGTTTGTTACCTTTACTTCCCTCCTGTGTGATAACATTTTTCATTTTTCATGATGCTTTATACCATGGGCATTTATTCATTATACTTTAAGTTTCCAATATAATTTAACTGTACTAAAGAAATAATTCCATAAAATTAGAAAGGGCAGTTATACAAAGAACTTTGTATGAATGAAGTGGGAGCTTGCTGATAAGCTCCAATTTTAAAGACATATTAAAATGAGATGATAAAACCCAAAGAGATGTCTGGCAAAGGCTAACAAAAGAGCTTACAAAGAAAGCTTTCACAGGTTCCAGGAGGTCAAAGAGGAATAAGTTCACTATTTAAGACCCATGATAACTGGAGCTCTTCTATCGTGCACAGACCATGATTGTGAAGAGAAAATTTTCAGCACTGAAAATAATCCCTCGTGGTACTAAAGTGAGTCTATGACTTATCTTACCTCAGCACTGACACAGTGCTTGCCAAGTACTAGGCACTCATCATAACGTAGAATGAATGAACAGCCAGGATTAACAGGTTCAGAACTACATAGCTTTAGTAAGTTAGAAATTTAAGAAAATGTTAAATCAGTCACATTAAGAAGGTCTCAAATACAATTAAAGTTTAAAAATCCAAAGAACCCTTAAAACAAAAATATCAAAGTAATGACACATTCAACAAGAAAAGAAAGAATTCTAATTGATAAGACACATGTGATTTTAACATCAGAAAAGTTTTTCAAAGAAGTCATATATCCACATGTATATATTTTTTTATTTTTTAAAGAGTTATTTTATTGTTTGAGAGAAGGTAAGAAAGAGAGCCCAGAACAGTCTCCATAGTTATATAATACATCCTTAGTTGTGACATGGTCATTCCACCGGTGGCTACCGAGTCACACAGGGTGGGAAGGGAGCCAGGGACCTCCTGCACAGGAGTTACCAGTTGCGCCACAGTGCAGCATACGGATTTGCATGGGCCAGGGCCAGGAACCAAATCCTTGCCATTGCAAGGCAAGCAAGCACTCAACCGCTGAGTTATCCCAGCATACCTATAATTTTAAAAAGATAGATACAAATGTAATCAAAATAACCCCAGCTGCCTCCAACTGCAACAGAAATATCTCAGTTTTCATATCTGATTGTCATGGCCTAATGTTTATAATTATTTTGTTTTATACCCTTCCCCCACCCTACCCCCCCAAAAAAACCAAAACTATATCTATAATTGAATTGTATCATTGGTATGTCTTCAATTTACTGAATAAACAAGCAAATTGACTGGTAAGCTTTTTTTTCTAAATAAATCTCATTATTCCATTTATTCCAAGTATATTGTCAAAGATCTAATCCCCGAAGGAAAAGAAGGAAAAAGTTCCCAAGAAACTGAGTAGAAATTTCTGCTGATGAAGAAGTTAAAGAATAGCTTTTCTCCTTGACAAAAACCCTGCCCGAGCCATTAGGAACTTGTAGAACAAGCAGTTCACTCTTCAGGTCAACCAATGTTTCCTTAATGCTGTTTTCCATTTCTTTTGGAAACAAGCCACTTCATTTTAACATTTGACATACTCCTTCTCCTTTGCCTAACCCTGTAGCTCACAGACTATTCTCCTATGCCTGGAAATCAGTTCTGTTGGCCTCCTTTTCCATTACGTGGCTAATAGATGCTAGGAGTTACTCAATAGTCTCTTCCTTCTGCCTTCCACACTGCCACCCAACATATTATGCTACAATCTGAAAACTCTATATCTTCAATGGTAACATAAAACAAAATAGCTTCTATTTGAGAAGAGTATAAATTAACACATTCACCAATTTGGTTTATTAGCAATAAGATGAACTAATTAAAATAGGAAATCAACAAAGTTTTCACAGGTTGAAAGGCATTCAGCATTGTAACAAAGTGCCCAGAGAGATTTTTGTCCTAACAGTCATTATTTCAGGAGTGCTTACTATGAATCAGCCATGGCAACTGCTGTCCTAAGGAAGAATAATAAAAGGATGACATAGTCTCTGCCTCATTAAATATAAAATCCAATTGAAGAAACAAAACCATTGAAAAGTTTTTAAATTGCATAAAATAACAGAACTATGTTCTTAGGAGTAGAAAACTAATTAAATAACTGAGACAAGGAAATAAAAAGAAAAATTCTAGAGTAATTCACAGAATTAAAAGACCACTTGGGTTGAACTGAATTTGGAAGACTGCACAAAGAAGAAGAGACTTGCATTATGACTTTAATAATGGATGGAACTGAGAGAGACAGAGAGAAAACGGTGCATTCCAAGACAGCAGGATTGACTTAAGCAAAAGCATAGAATCAGAAAGGTTCAAAATAGCTGAGGACAGAGTTTACCTGAATAACAGTGCCATTAAAGAGAATAGAGCTGTCTGAAAGGTTGCAGTTCAATGGTCAAGGTCTTACCTTGTCAGAATAAGCCATTTGGACTTCATCTGGTAGCTGGTAGGCTGTGGGGAGTCACTGAAGTCTCCAAGTGGGGATGACAAGATTGAAGAGTGTTTTATGATCAACTTGACAGAGATGTGAATGATAAATTGACAGGGAGAGAGAGGGAAAGCAGAGTGAATAGTTAAAATTAAAAGACTTCTATAATGGGAAAAATAAAGGAAGATGCTAAAGCTCAGAAAGAATGGTGGTACCAGTAATGGGAGAGTTAGACAAAGAAATGGAACAAGAAACATTTTAAAGAAAAAGTTGGCAAAAGTTGGTGACATCAGATCAAGAAGACACAGAAGACCATCCATGACATCAAATTTTAAAGCTTGGATGACTAAGACAGTGCCATCTTACATTTGTGCCACAGACTGCAATTAAGTCTTTTGGGAGAATATGAAGGATTCATGTTCAAATGGAATAAAGGAAACAGGAGAGAGAGATAAGAAGGAGGAAGAGGAGGAGGAAAAAATGGCAGATAAGTAGAAAAAAAGGCAATGACAAGACATATTAAAATACAAGGGGAGAGAGAGAGTATCCTCCCTGATCTGGCTTAATGACCATTTCCTGGTTCCCTAGTGAGACCCAACAGAACTTCCTGTCTGTAATTCAGTCAAGTACTACGTATCATTCCTCAAATGTCTCCTTTTGCTTAAGCTAGTTTTAAATGATGTCTCCTCCATGCAACAAAATTATCCCTGGTGGGAAGATGGGATGGCTCAGTGGGTTAAGAGTTCACTTCGCAGTCCCAGGGACCAAGGATCAAATCCCGGCTCCAGCCTGTGCCAGACCCATATGCTGAACTGGGGAGTTCCCCCAGTTCAGTTCTCACCAGAATGAGATCCCGGCCCAGTTTCCTGCCCTGTGCAGCCCCACACCCACCTGTGGAATGAAACTATGTGGAAAAACCGATGATGTGCAACTATGGAGACTGTTCTGGGCCCTCCCTCTTCCCTGGCGAAGAAAACTATCCTACTACCTCAGAGTATCGTGAACCAAAATAGGACAGCCAAGAGGAAAAGCTGATTTTTAGGAGTGGGTAGCAGGGAGATGGGGAGTACACTTTGAAATACATTTCCACATGCATTACAACACTGGAATTACACGAGTAAAGCGAGGGCAGAGGTTGGAGATGCTGATGTAGTCAGCAAAGGAGAGATGATGGTTGAAATTCTCTCATCAGTGTCCGTATGTGACAGAAGACAGAGAACCTTGGCAGGAATAAGAAAACCTGGTAAAAGCGCTCCAAGAATCGCCAGACATCCGTGATGACCCTTGAAAAACAGCTGAAAAAGGCAAGAAAAGCCATGCTAATTCTGAGACATTTCCTTTGCCCTTTGTTAAAGACGCAAGGGCATATTTATCTTGAAATAAAATCGACAAAACAAAATTTATTAAAGTGAATTACTAGCTACTTTTAAAATTTTATTTTATTTTATTTTTATTGTTTTTGGCAGAGAGAGAGAGAGAGAGAGAGAGAGATACAGAGACAGAGAGGGAACTGAACTGGGGGAGCTCCTAGTTCAGCATATGGTTCCGCACGGGCCGGGGCCAGGATTCGATCCTGGGTCCCTGGCGCTGCAAGGTGAGCGCTTAACCCACTGAGCCATCCCGGCTTCCCCCATAGCTACTTTTAATGAGGACAAAAATAGTGGGTTAAGTGTGGGTTAAATTTCAGCCTCTACGGGTTAAAGTTTCAAAACTAATTTTGACTGTTATCTGTCTAGGTCTATTTCTAGGAAGATCTTCAAATCTGAATGAATAAATCTTTTTCCTCATATAAGCTAAAGTCTCTTCTTCTGCATGAAATCTTCCCAGGGAATAAGTGAAGTAGTGAAGACTATAGTCTTCAACACAAAAAGATTTTCAAAACTACCCCCAAATGAGCATGTTGTTAAATTGAATAACTACTGCCTTAATTGTATAACTTTATGTAATATATTAAAAGGATTACCATTTGCTAGGAACAGCTTATACCTGTCAGTCACCAGAAATGTTACTCCATCAACAATATTCAGAGAGTGCTGCTACACAGAGTGGGGCAGAGGAAAAAATGAATGGGTCCTAAACACCAAGAAGCAGGCCTGCTTGACTCATCACGTTCAGAACCCAGCACAGTGCTAAAAGTGCCTTTGTACCTTTTGACCCTGAACAAATGCATGCACGAAACTCTCTAAAACTATCATTATACTTAACCTGAAATCCTGGACTTATCTTTTAAAAATAGTTTGTTTTCAGTGCAACTCTAAAAGCTAAACATGTGGAGTTCAACTAAAGCAGACACAATTCTGGTCTGTTGCATATGCCTGGTGGGAATAGTTCCTCTTTTATTTTATTATTTTTTTAATTTTATTTATTTTTTATTTTTATTTTTTATTGTTTTTGACACAGAAAGAGAGAGAGATACAGAGACAGAGAGAGAACTGAACTGGGGGAGCTCCCCAGTTCAGCATATGGATCCGCACGGGCCAGGTCCGGGATTCGATCCTTGGTCCTTGGTGCTGCAAAGTGAGCGCTTAACCCACTGAGCCATCCTGGCTTCCCCAAGTTCCTCTTTTAAATACAAATATTTGAGCTTGAGCTCAGCGACTGAGCTGAAATTTTATAAGTAATATCAATGAAGCTCCCTTATTGCAATGGTAAAGAAGCTCTTTACATCATAAAATAATCAAAGAGTTAATCTTGTTTACTTCTTTTCGGAGCAAAACCCACTGGCAAGCTTTAACTATGTTAATTTTCAAACTTTCAAGTCTGTACTCAAACCACAAAGCCAGCAAACTGAAGGTAACCAAACGAGCTGTTTGGTAAAGACAGAAATGAACTATGCCTTTTGAAGTGTTTCCAGGGAAATGTGTTTGGAATATTTAAGTCCCAAGTGAGTTGCAAAGGTTATTCATTCACAAGTGAGATAAATTCATAGCTGTCAAATTGTCTGGATTCTCTGTGTGATCACTAGGGCTTCAAATCATTTATTTTTTTCCTAGCAAAAGTTCAATATTTTCACAGCTTCAAATTTACTTGTACTTTATAATTTGGAAATAAAGAATTGCTTCTTCCTCACCTGCTCACTGAAGCAGGAAAAGTCCGTGAGTATATTAAAGCAGTTTTTCTCTTCCATTGTAGTTGTATTTGGTTTCTTCTAATAAAGCCAAATGTTTCTCCCAGTAAATTAACTGGATATAATTAACAAAGTACCTGGTTTCAGTAAACAGGGGAAGAGTGGATTATTGCAAATATAGTAGACTCTCCAACCAGAACTCAAGCAACCAGAACTCTCAAGCAACCGGTAAGTTGGTTTTTTTTTTTTGCTAATTGCTTGAGATTTTGCTGGTTGCTTGAGTTCTGTTTAACAGAGGCTACTTCATTTATCCAGCATCTACCAATCCCCATGGCTGCCAGTTAATTGAGAATTTATTGAATACATTTTATAGTGTTTTATATTCAGCTACATTTGCTTGAAAATTGTGAATAAAATGGTTCAAAAGTTTTGTCTTTTTTTTTTTTTGCTGTTTTAAGAGGTGCTATCAGAGGTGGTTCAAAAAGAAAGCAAGGAGAGTAAAAATCCTTAGCAAAGACAACCAAGGTTAACTGTACAAAAAACTATTCTTGACAGGAACAGAAATGAGCATGCCTACTAGCCTGGTTAACTTGAGGTTCATTTTGGGCCAAAAAATAAAGGAGTGGAGATGATATTAGGGAGCAGCATCCAGGACTGATCCACTCTGCTCTGAGAAGAACACAAGATTTCAGGGGACTCTGACCCACTGTGACAAAGCTCAGGAACTTATGAACACATCTGGATGGGAAAGCAAGACAGAGCAGGATGCTGATCCGTAACTGCCCTGTAAATTCAGATATTTCTGACTCTAGTGAGGAGAAGAAAAACTCATTGTTACTCACAAACTTTAATTGAGGACCTAAGTAGAAGACAAGGTTATAGGGGCTCCCTGCCTCCAAGACATACATCAATTTGGGGAGTCAGGGCATATATGAAAAAGGTAAAGTTACAGTGTGAAATCAGTGAAGAGTTGATGGAATATCAAATAGTGGCTGAAGGAAAGTAATACTGGAGCCTGAAGAAGAAGAAAAAGAAGGCACTGAGGCAAGTGGAGAAGTGAGGGGTGTATTGTGACAACACAAAAGACTGCGAAGTTGTCCTGGGGAGTTGGGAAAACAATGAATAGATCAGCTATTTTTCAGCAGAGCATACATGTAGGGGAATAGTAGGAAAGAAACTTTAAGAAATAGATAAGAGCTCAATTGAATGAGAAGTTAGAGAGTTCGGAGTGTTAGCCTGAGCCCTTGAGGGAGATTATGTGTAAAGTTGTATTTCAAAAACTGTTTTTCTGGTACTGGTCGAGAGAACGGATAGGAAAGAGATTATAGCAAGGAGACACATTAGGTTAGAGTAGACATGAAATGACAATGGCTTAGATTTGAGGTGTGCAATGAAATGATAAGGATTTGAAAAGCAAGAGTTTATAATAAGTATTTACTAAGTGCCAGACAAGCTAAGTGCTATAAAATATTGATACATTAATGTGAAGTGAAGAACTGAAGACTGACAACTGGTAATGAGTAAGGTGAAGTCCAAGATCACATTATGAACAATGACAATTTCCACATACAAGAGGAACATCTTTGAGAAGTAATGGAACAGTTACCAAGATATATCAACAGCCAATTGGAGGTTTAGTTAGAGATTCAGGTCCTAGTCCATTTTCTATCAGTGCTATTATATATAAAGCATTTTTCCCACAAAACAATTTATGCAAGTTTCTCTTTTAAGATTAAATATTGTTTTTTGACATATTTTCTAACACAGCAACTTAAGGTCAGGGGTCTCATACTTCATTAGTATGTATGATCTTCAGTTGTTTATAAATCAAATAATAGTTTAATGATACAAGGAAGATAAATTTTTTCTTAAATTCTATTGTGAATCTATAAACTGTTAAGAACTCTAAAACACTTATCATGATATGATTTCACTTATTTTCAAAAATTAAAGTTTTACCATTTGGAAAGAGCACCTGTATCAAATGTTCTTTGCTCAAAAGCAAAATGAATTTTAGTCCAAAGGAAAAACAAAAAACAAACAAACAAAAAAACATTATAGACAACTTGAGTCTAGTTGATTTAACAATATGAAGTTACCAGAGATAAAATCCTTATCTAAAGGGATGATTACATAAAAATGCTACTTTCAATTTATAGTTCAAGAATATAATAAGATATGAAAAAACACAATGAACTGAAATTTTTTTAAGAAAATGGAATGACAATTATTTTAAAATATTGTAATAAATTAATACAACTACGCACATTAGACTAAGAAATACTCAAAGTGGGCTGTGGACAAAAAAGGAACCCTCATACACTGCTGGTGGAAATGCAAACTGATGCAACCATTATGGAAGACAGTATGTAGGTTCCTTTAAAAATTAAGAACAGAGTTACTGTATGACCCGGCAATCCTCCTTCTGAGTATCTACTCCCAAAATTTGAAAACCTTAGTCCGCAAAGATATTTGTACCCCAATGTTCATTGCAGCACTATTCGTGGTGCCCAAGTAATGGAAACAGCCATGACTTGTGTCCTTTGATAGATGACTGAATTAAAAAAACTGTGGTATATTTACACAATGTAATATTACTCAGCAATAAGAAAAGATGAAATACTGACATTTGCAACAACGTGGATAGACCTTGAGAACATCATGCTAAGAGACATAAGCCAGACAGAAAAAGCAAGAACCATATGACTTCACTCACATGTGGAATAGAAAACTGAAAGCAAAAATAACAAAAACTTATGGATACAGTCAATAGTGTAGTGGTTACCTGAAGATAAGGAGGAAATACAAAGGAAATGGGGTCAGAGAGGGGAAAGAATGCATTAAATATGTGGTGATGGATGGAGAACTGACTCTGGGTGGTGAGCACACAATGCAACACATAGACAATGTATTGTAGAATTGTACACCTGGAACCTACGTAAGTTTTACTAACAACTGTCAACCCAATAAACTTAACAATAAAAAAAGAAATACTCAGGGGAAGCCTGTATGGCTTGGAGGGTTAAGCACTCACTTTGCAGCCCCAGGGACTGAGCATTGAATTCCAGCCTCAGCCCATGGGGACCCATATGCTGAACTGGGGTGTGCTTCCCATGCAGGAGTCCCGCAGTCCAGTTCTCACCCCCTTGGTTCAACCTCTGGCCTGAGGGGGCGTGCCTCCCATGCAGGAGGCCTCCAGCCTGGTTCCTGCCCTGTGCATCCTCCACCCACCTGTGTGGAACAAACGCATGTTGAAAACTGATGACATACAACTATGGAGACTGCTCTGGGCCCTCTCCTTACTCTCTGTCTCTCTCTGTCTCTGTCTGTCAAAATCAATAAAATAAATCTTAAAAAAAGAGAGAAATACTCATAGTAATAGAAGCATCAGACTTGAAGAGTAAAATCTGACAGTAAATTAGTCTCAGTAAAGATGTAGGGGTAGTAAAATAAACATAGAATAGATCATTTTAAAAAGAACATCTAGGGGGGAAATCCTGGGAAAAAAAAACTAATTGCAATAAAAAATTTTAAGTTGTCAGTTTTCCTCAGCTTTATTACATTTCTCCTAATTCTAATGTATTAAATATCCGGAATTTACATGCATTGTGGGGTAGGTGACAGGTTAAGCACATGGGCTTAGCAGTCAGACTTCTTGGAAGATCTCAGCTCAACTACTAACTAGTCATCTGAGTTCTTCATCCTTCTTAAAACTCATTTCCTTCTTCTCAAAAAATGGAGATACTGGATATCTATCTCACAGATTTGTTTGTAGGTATTTTAAAAGATCATGCATTTAAGCACTTAACTCAGAATTGAGACCATAACAAAAATTCAATAAATATAAGTTATTATTGGTTATAGAAAAAGTTAACAAACCTCTCTAGTTTCCAATTAAAATTCTCTTCCAGGAGCAAATCAGCTCCTTCTTATTGAAGTTTTACTTGATTTAACATAGCCCATCTGCTTCCATGAAAGGATTTGAGATCACTTACAGTTCAAGATGTGTGTCCAATATGTTATAGAAATATAAATTAAGAAAAGTTCACCTACAGTGTAGGAAATGGAAGTGAATATGGTTACTATATTTTAATCCTCTCTGTTTCTCAGGAACAAGGGAAGCAACTGAAAATATTAAATTGTGGGAGTCATATTTTCTTAGGATATCAGTTCTTCAGGAAGAATAATAAAAATGATGACATATTTGGATAGCACTTCCTAAACTATTTTTCCCTACAACGTCTCATTTGATTCTCACAAAAATCTTATGAGTCTATTGACCAGCCATGATCACTCAATTTTATATATAAAGAAAGTAAGGCCCAGAAATGTCACACAGCTAAGAAGAAGCAGAGCTAAGATTTATTAATTCAAGTATGGCAGAAAGCACACACACAAAAATTAACTTAGCTCTGAACTCCCTAGAAGTCAAGACAAAAATGTGGGGCAGGGAGAGAAGGTTACACGTCCTGTTATCTGATAAAAATATCTAATAAAAGGAAGCATGCCTTGGGCCACTAAATACTAGCTTTTACCCTCCATTAAAACTCAGAGAAATTAGTAATATGGATATTTATACAAGGGGCTTTAAACCACAAAGTCAACTGTGATTACAGTAGAAGTCTTAAACAAAATGCAGACATATTCTTTATATGTCTCTTTAATATATAGCCCAAGGGAGTAACTTTAAATGGGTTCTATGATGGAATTATCTTTAAACAGCAGATGGAGTAATATTTTCTAAGTAAGTGATATTTTTTTAAGAAAGATTTATTGAGAGCCTACTATGTGCCAATCTCTAAGGTAGGTCATGAAAATAAAGACATGAATGTTATGATTCTTGTGCTCAGAAATCTAGCAAACAGTCCAGTGGAGAAATTAAGTTATGGAGAAACACCTTCCTGGCGATAGAGGTTTTTGCACAGGCAGCAATGGTAATGAATGACAGCCCAGCAAACCATGCAAGGAGCCTGGGGGAGGCAGAAATAAAATTTAAGAAGAGATTTGCCAAGTGTTCAAGAGCAAAGCCAATGTTGCAAACAGAAGGAAAGGCACATGCAAGAGCATAGAGATTTCATTGAGTTGTTCTCAGAGACTAATCAGTTTGGCATTCCTCAAGCTTTAATTAGATACGAGGGAGAGTGGTAGGAAATGGGGTTGAAACAACATACAGTTGTTAGATGTGGCTACATGTGTGTGTGCCCCCATAAAGAGTTGAGTGTGCCCTTTGAGGAATGGGAATGTCTATTGAGCAAGGAAAAAACACGATCTAAGGACAGAAAAGATGATGCCCATTTGCTAGATGACAAGTGTGCCAATTGATCAATTTGTTACATTTTCTGGTTCTACAAATTTGCTGAAATTATTTTTTTCTTATAAAGGCTACAGAGATATGTGAACTGCTAATTGCTTTTTTAAATTTGACTTCATTGTAGCTTTTAAGAAATGTGCAGTTTGCATCTGGTGCTGGGATATAAACAAATTAGAATGTAGGCCTTGGCCAGGAAAAGAGAGAAGGCAAATGGGCACACAACACAGACCAGACTGCTGGTCCCAGAGAGAAAGTTTCCTGAAAGGGGGGGGGGGGGGGGGGGGAGGGCGAGTCTTGAATGGACCACAGGAAGAGATTAAGGGGCAGAGAGAGATTATGGAGAGAGGACATGAGAGAGAATAAACTGGAAAAACAAAGGATCAGAGGATAAGGCTGTAATCAGCAAAGAAAAGAAAGAGTGAAGGACAGAGGACAAGGAGGTAAAAGTCTTAGGGCCATGACACGACAAAGCCTTTCTGAGACCTAATGATCTATACACACAACTGATGCAACAACTTTGTGGCAAATGGAATATTTGGCATTCTATGGCCAGGAAAATGACTTTTGGCTAATTGATCTTTTTTATTTTCAAATGGCCAGGTTCCAGTAAAAAAATACTCAAAAAATTTCTATAGCTAGAGCTGAAAAAGAGATGTAGAATAAAGGAAGTATTGTTTTTTCCTCAAATAAGAAATTTGAATAAATTTATAGGTGAGGGAAAAGAGTTAACAATTAAACATACAAAGAAGAGAAGGGATATTTTTGTAGCAAGTTGTTACAGTTATTATTGCTATGGAACAAACTTTCCCAAAATCAAGGGGCTTCATAAGTGATAATGTTTATATTGTTCACACATCTGCAATTAGGTCAGGGCTTGGCCAGGTCAGCTCACTCCTGCTCCATGTAGGGTCAGCTAGAATGACTCAGAGCTAGAGAATGAAATCAACTGAAGGCTCACTCACTCACATATCTGCAGGAGATACTGGCTTTTGTCTGGGGGTACATGTTCTTCTCTACCCGTGCATGGTCTAGCTTGGGCATCCACATGGCATATCAATTGAGGGGCAAACATCTCAAGAGAAAGAACCAGGTGGAGGATGTTTTGTCTTTCCTAACCTAGCCTCAGAAGACACACAATGTCATTTCTACTGTATTCACAGAACCACCCAGGTTCAAGAAGTGGGAACGTAGACCCCATCCTTTAATAAAAAAAGTGTCAGTATTATATTGTAAGAATAGGACCAATAATTTGGGATATATACTAGTACATATGGCCACATCTGGAAAATACAATCTGCCACCCAAGATCATTGAGGTGGCAGGAAAAAAAAACACAAAAAAACTTAGCTCCCAAGCACAGCAATAAACAAGACTTGGATAAGCAAGGGGACAGGTTTTCTCATTGCTAAGGGATCAAGCCAGGAATAGAGTTCATTGTGAGCTGATTTAAAAAGAACAAGGAGAACCAAGAAAACCACCAAGCAACTTTGGCTTTTTTTCCACCCAAGTTTGAGATGGTATCTTGATCATGCAATTTCCACATTTATCTTAGACAAGTTAAGTGCATGGAGTCAAAATTTGTTACATTTTGATTTAAAGTTTTAATGGCCCTTTAAAATACTTGACGCTAGTGTTTTCCGTTTTTCACTAGGACTATTAGCAGGCATAAAAGAAGACCTAGCATTGGATTTGGTTTTTTACCCTATACACACTCTTTTTAGGAAAGAAACAAGAAAATGTTAAAAAAAAAAAATGGAGTCAAGAAGAAGAAATAATACAACAAAGTGTCCTGTCAATTCCATCTGCCTCAGTCTTTCTCCCAGATCAGTCATCACTGCCTCTTGTATTCCATGAGGTGTGAAGAGCCTCCCACATCTCCCCAGTGATTAGGAAATAACCATCCCTAAATAACTGCATGTTTAATAACATCTAATGCTTACTACTGATATCATGTCAGAATTTACAGATTGCTCACAAGTAGTCACACTGATCTATTATTTTTCCTTTAATGTCTACTCTTCTGACCTTAGAAATTATAAAGAATATTTTCTAGGCTAACTGATTTCTGGAACACTTTTTCTATTTCTGAGACATTAGCGTCCATTTCTTTATCCCAGGTCCAAAGGGAACTAGCTAAAGTGTAGATAAATGGCAGAAAATGTAGGGAAAATAAGGAGAAATATTAGTTTTCGTATCCAAAGATCTTGGAGGGAAGAACAACCTCTTCTTAACCTGTTGTGGAAGGTTCAGGCAAGTAGCTGTGTTAATGGGCCAATCACTGAACTTTTAGGAAAGGTCTGCTGGCAGAATTTCTGTGCAGAATGTGTGTTAAAAGGGGAGTTATAAATGATGACAAGCTGAGCACTTAGAGGGAGCTTCAAGGTTTGAGGCAATATTTGGCTGCTAGAACACCCAGGAAAATTTTATATATGATTCTTTTCCATCCTAAAAGAAAAGTTTATTTTATCTCAAAAAGATTTGCAAAATCTTTATGCAGTCTATGAATGTTCTGCAACTCTAACTCCTTTTTTCCTCCTACGACATCACCAAAAATTTCTCTACTACTATAAAAGATCAGCCCCTTCAACATGAACTCATTCCCTTCTCATCTTATCAGATTTTATTCTTCAACTATCTCCTCTTTCCTGCATCTTCATCTTCTCCATCTAAACCAAGTATTTCTTACTAACACACCAACACAGTCTAGTATTCTCACATCTTTAAAAACTACCATTCATTCCCTTTCGACTTTTCATCCTTTACTCTGCTCCTTCTCATAGTTTAACTGCTTTAAAAACTTGACACCAGGTCTCCTATTTGTTTTTCAGACACCCTGGTGCTATTTCCGTCTCTACAATCACACTGAAACTAATTTTGCCAAGGAAAGCTAGAAGGAAGGAAGGAAGGAAGGAAGGAAGGAAAAAGAAAAAGGAAGAAAAAATGTATCTAGTAGTTAGCACTCAAAATGTAATATCTAGTGGCTTGTCAATAAATTTAAAAACAGAATTTAAACAGAAAAAGTTAAGTACAAGTACCATTACTAAGACACTTGAAGTCAAAAAAAAGAAAAAAAAAGAAAGAGAAAGAGAAAAGAAAAAACTTTTCATCAATTTACTCCAATAAAAAAATGTGGATGGCATGTTCTGCCTCTAAAGCAGCATTGTGCTATGAACTGTGCAATTCAAGTTCATTGCATGATGTTGAAATCATCATAAGTGAATTTTCTTCAATATGTGCCCTTAATCAAAAAGAGTTTGTGTGTTTTTTAAAGAGGAAGAGCTTGGAATAACAGGAGCATGGAGACTTCTTTGATTTTAATGCATTCAGATGACTCAGTCACAGAAACTTGTTGAAAATGTTTCTTGAGCTGCTACCTCCAATGAAGGACTTTTTGGAATTAATAGGCTCTGAGCGACCCAACTTGTCAGACCCCCAGCGGCTCCGAAGGCTGTAAATCCTTGTGAATATGACAAGATGTCTAAAAACCCTGAACCCGAGACTGCAAGGGAACAAAGGAGTTTCTCTGATTTGCTCACAGCACGAGCATGCTGACTGCACGAGGACACGTGGCCTGAGCAGATGGCAGCTGGGGACAGCACTCACACCCCATGAACACTCAGAGCGCAAGATATTCAAAATTTTTGAAGAATTGCAGAATTAATTCACGGAAGTAACACCATAATTCTCGAAGTGATTCATAAAGTTTACTGAATATAAGTTACGTGGTCTATGGCTATTTTTATAGGTAATATCCAGATGTGTCTGAATTCTCCAATGTCTGCACCATCAACATTCATTCAGGGGAAGCCAGGATGGCTCAGTGGGTTAAGCGCTCACTTTGCAGTGCCAGGGACCGGGGATCGAATCCCGGCCCCGGCCCGTGCGGAACCATATGCTGAACTGGGAGCTCCCCCAGTTCAGTTCTCTCTCTCTCTCTCTCTCTCTCTCTCTCTCTCTCTCTCTCTCTCTCTGTCAAAAATAAATAAATAAATAAAAATATATTTTAAAAAAACATTCATTCAGTTTCATGAGAGGATTGCAATTGGTTGTATTCACCTAACAGGGATCTCCAAACTACGGCCTGCGGGGCCCTCTCATCCGGCCCGTGGAGACCTTTTTATCTGAATAAAATAATATTAAATAAATAATTAAAAACAACATCTATGTTTTGATTCTTTTTTATTTGGACCTCGAGAGTGTAGTCGGCCCCCAAACTGCTGTTTGATAGTTAATGCGGCTCGCAGGCTGAAAAGTTTGGAGACCCCTGATAGAAGATAAAGTGTCCCTAAAAATGGAACTGAAATGCTACTTCAATTCATTTGGTCCAATTCTCCATCTTTCTCTGAAAGTATATCTTTTGCCTTAGTGAATGCTGCTGACGTCCTAGCCAGACCTCTTTGAACAGGACTGATACTCATACCCTAGTTGGTGTGGTTGGCTGTTAATGTCATTAAACTAAAAATTTATCCAAGGAATCGTGCTCAACAAAGCACAAGTTGCCTAATCTGGGAGGTTATGCCCCACTCCACTCCTGAGAACAGATCACAACCTGAGGGCAGGGATGAGCATGCTTCAAGAACCAACTCGATCTTGCAATTTATGCCTTAGAGCTCCCCATGGAACAGGCTAGAGCTAGACTCTATTTAGAACTGCATCCTTTCTTAAGTGCCTTCCACTGCCTACCCTCTTTTTCTCATTTTCTCCAGAGAAAATAAATAATATCAACCTGAATCTCTGCCTCAGGCTCTGCTTGTAAGAAAATAACTCTAAGGTTAGCATTCTAGAGTTGAATTACTTGCCAGCGAGCTGGATGAGGGCCCCATTAATGGTGGTAGGTAAAGTACCTCCAGTCTCTAGCATGTTGTAGCACCATTATTTCTGTAACTGGAAGGATATACATAGGCAAAAGGAGAAACACTGCTTCGTGCAATATTGCTGGTGTTTTAGAGGAAACAAGGGAAGTAATTATTATAAAGC
Source organism: Craseonycteris thonglongyai (assembly GCA_004027555.1). Taxonomy (NCBI): domain Eukaryota; kingdom Metazoa; phylum Chordata; class Mammalia; order Chiroptera; family Craseonycteridae; genus Craseonycteris; species Craseonycteris thonglongyai. The sequence goes on from PVKE010015987.1 coordinate 20,479, forward strand.
CTATGGAAAGAGAAGGCTGTTGCCACATACTTTGAAGAAAGAAAAGTGTAGGATCAGGGTAATCAATTGCCAATTCAAAGCAAGTGCAAAGCCCTCCTTAGCAACGTTTAAAGAAACTCACGTCTCCTGTAGAAAGATGCCTCAGTGCTATGTGAAATCTACTCTGTTAAAATATTGACTGACGTTATCTGGATCATCTGGACAATCCATGGAATATCACTCTGGTTCACTATAACAATTACACCTATGAGCAAGAAATGGTAGCTGCTGTGCATGCCTTGGTAACATGCTCTCCAGATGGTGGGAGATGAGCCCTGTAAAGTTCAGAAACTTGCCTTAAAGGATTTGGTGATCTAGGCCCTAGATCATGTCAGCATTCAGGCTGTTCTAGGTTGCATGCCTAGGGAATAACCAAACCATCAACCCCGAGGAGTCAGAGACCTCAGTGTACTTGCCCTTGTTGAGGTTGCTTCAGCTGCTGGTTGATTATCATCAGGCATGGACACTCCAAAGGACACCCTAGAGAATCTCTTCTCTCAGGCACACTCCTCTCTGCCCTATTGTGTAGCAGCAACCTTAGTTAAGTCTTCAAGACAATAGGTTCAATTTCTTCCACCAGTATAGTAACAGTTTTGTTTTGTTTTGCTTTGTTTTTATGTTATTGTTTATTTGTTTGCTTGTTTTTTTGTTTGTTTTTATTGCTGGTTCTTTAGCATAAAAAGCCCAAAGTACCCAGGTGGTAACCCAGGTGGTAGTAATATCAAGTTCACTATGAAGGAACTTATTTCCCAATGTCCATCATAAACCAGAACTTCTCATTCAGCAGAGCCAGTTTATGAAAACAGGAAGTACAAATTCTACAAATAGGTCACTGGAAATTATTGGGAAAAAGGCCAATCTTACTTTTAGCAACTGAACTCAGAACGAAGCCAGGGTACTTATACTACCTCCTAGAAGACAGCACCAACTCCAGCAGTATTATCCCTGAGCTAGTGCCTTATCCAACCACTTACCATACCATTCCACCATTCTACTAGATTGATGAGGTTTTGATAAGACCAGATGATCTTGTGCCTATTGTCACATATCTTTATTGCTACAAATGAACCCCTTAGTCTGAAATAATGTTGTGTTGGATGTTATTCATATATATCAGGGATTCTTTAGTTCTTCAGAAGGTGGTTCTGGGAGATCCTCTACAGGCAAGGAAGACGAACCCAGGTCGTCAACAGGTGTCCCTTCTGATAAGAAAGGAGTCCATTGTAATCAACGTATAACTAAGTAGCCAAACCCTTTGGAATACATATAATTTTGACTTTGGAATCATGTAAATATATATATATAAATTTATAATTAAGTAAAATAAGAAATTAAGCAATCTTGAGTGATCAAAGCAAACCAAAACAAAAGATTACTTAATTGTGTATCAATTTAGAATTCTCATCACAAAGAGAATAAGTATATCGAATGGTTTTAAGACACATTACTATAACTGTACATTCATAGTTGAATATACCATAAGGACAAAATAAATAAATAAATAAAACCAGGAAAAGCTTAAGTGACATTCATTTGTTTTGTTGTTACTTGTCCTATTGTTGCTATTTAAACTATTATATAAACGGATGTATTGAGCAAATAAATTTTGTATTAATTTCATTGACAAATAAGATTTTCTTCCAGCTGTATATATCAGAAAGGTTTAGAAACAAGGTGAATTAAGTAACATAGATTACCTTTAACACTTACACTGTGGTCTCTACATAACATGACCCACTAAAATAAACCAGAGATCCCTGGAAAAATGGCTGGCTACCACTTTGGGGCAGGAAATGTACCAAGCTGTGACTAGAATACGAGCTCTGCCTGAAAGCAAACAAGTTATCAAAGGGCCATAAACATCACGTTTTAAAGACACAGGAGTCAACCTGAAGGTGCTAGCACAAGCCAGAGATGAAATAAGTTGAATAGAATAATAACTACAATGAATTAAAATGTTTAAATGAATTGTGATTTTTCAAACTCATAATTTCATATTAACAATTTTTTTAAACTTCATTGGTCAATTTAGGAGGTTAATAGGGCAGCAATTTTTTATTCTAAAACTTGGTACATAAAGAATCAAGCATTAATCCTGGTTTTCTTGATTGTGTTTTAAGAAAGCCAAATATTTAATAACATTAAATTAGTTTTTTAGGGGGGGGCGTATAAAATCTTTATTTTATGTGTAAAATGTACAATCTTACTTTACAAATGAAGACACAGAAGTACAGTGAGGTTAAGTAACCTGACCAAGACCCCCTGGCTACAAAGATCTCACAGACACATTTGGAATCATACATATAGGTACATACAGGTACACATAGTTATATGTAACTTGGTATCTTGTTTTTTATTTTCCTTAACATATCATGAGCATTTTCAATGTCATTAAATATACTTTAATACAATTTCTAGTAATAATAGAATATTTTATGTGTTGGTTGTATTTTAATTTAACTCAATATTACTAGCTAGATTGTATTGGTTTTCTATTGTGTAACAAATTACCACAACTTAGTAGCTTACAAACAATACACATTTATTAGCTCACCATCTATAGGTTAGAAGTCTGGCATAGTATGGGTGTGTTCAATACTCAGCATATCTCAAGGTTAAAATCAAGGTATCAACTGGAAACTATGAAGAAAAATCTGCTTCTAAGATCATTCTCATTGTCAGAACTTGGTTCCATGCAACTTTAGGTTTCATGTACCCATTTCTTTGTTTGCTGTCAGCCAGGGTTCCATGTTAGTGTCAAGGGACCATCTGTATCCCTTGTCATTTTAAGCAAGAAACAAAGCATTGAACCATTGAATCTCTGACTTTCTATTCTGTGACCAGATGGAGAAAACTCAGTTATGAAAGGGCTCATGAGATTAGTTCAGAACTATCTGGATAATCTCTCCATCTTAAAGTTAACTGTTAACAGTGCCATAAAACATAACCTAACTATGGGAGTTAAATCCACAACACTGACAGTAGTCCCGGACTACGCAGAGTGTGCAGAGTGTATAAGGGTGGGGCTGGGGAAGTAACACGGGAAATAGTTTCCTCTTTAAGCTTTTAGTCCTGCCTTGAATGTAGTTGTATAAGACTGTGTTCTTGATTGTAGTCATCTTGCTACCCTGAGACAACCAGCCTCAGGAAAGAAATGCAACTTCCTGAGTAAAGCAAAGAAGAAGGGTATACCGTAAGCATCCTGGGTCTTTGATGATATTGCTTAACTGCTTGCTATACTGGACCTGGAATCATACTGATCTGCAAGATAATTAAATGTTGAAGTCTTCTCACTTGCTTCTGCCTAAATCCTTTTAAGCTCAAGTGTACACTATATCATTTATTTAAAATTTTAAAATGCAAAAAATATAGAATTATTTTGGAAAACATATGTATGTAGTAAAGGTATAAAAATACACATAAGAGTGATACATACCTACTTCAACACGGTGACTCCACATTGAGAAAAATTAGAAGAGAGAGGGCTACAAAAAGGAGCTTCATTTGTACTTGTGATGTACTGTTTATTTCGGGGTTTTTTTTATCCTGAAGTAAGTATACCAAATGTTAAATTCTGTTACAATTCATAATGCATGGGGGCACTTACATTCTTTCCCCTTCTTTTTGTCTATGTTTGAAATATTTCACGATAATAAATATATTATAGAATGGGGGAGGGGGTGGCGATGAGGCAAGAGATGACAAGAGACTTTCCCAAAGTCAGAAATTTTTTATACTGGCACAAGGTGTTTACCCACCCAGGCCCCACTCCTTGCTCATCTCTCCTTCTTCCCCTATGCCCTGGTTTTGGGAGAAGAACAAAGATAAACTATAAATAGACACATGATGATCTTACTGGAAAGCAGGGAGCGACCTTCATAAGGACCACACCAAAGAGACAATTTTGGAGCAACCAACAATTCTCTGTTAGCAGGAGGGGGTGTGGGGGGGGGGGTGTCAGGATCCACAAATTTTCTTTCTCCCTGGACCACCATTTTACCTAACAGGCCTCTAAATGCTTGATTTAACTATGCAAAAGCACCACTAATTATATTCATTTATGTGACTGACTTACCAATTGAATCTAATTGCCATGCAGCAAAATAACTGTTAAAGCATATCATTAAATAACTTGAATAATTAGAGAGAGATTGGCTTGTTCTCCTAATTCAGTACTAAACTTTAGGGCAGGGACTTCAACCTTTACCTTTTGTATTTTAAATTAGCTGAGGAAAAAGTCTGGAAACACTGTCTGATTAGCCATCTTCTCAGAAGTCCCAGCTCTGCTGAACAGCCTGCAACTTCCAGCCAGAGCTCCACAGACCCGCTCCATGAAGTACATTCATCACAGCAAGAATTTTTCCTCTCCTTCTCTCCACCTCTTTCTTCAGGGACTTCCTTATTTTACACTATCCACACCTGCCACCCAGTTTTCTCCCTCATCCACAACCCCCCACCCTGAAATCTCACCAGCTAACATCTATCTCATCTCTATTCTTTCTACTCCACCACTAGCTCTCCCTCAGCACCTTCTTTTTTATCTTTTGAAACCACAATGCTATTGGGGGTTCACTGTCTTTTACGTAACCTCATCTCTCACCTTTTTGTCCCTTCAAGAACTTGATTCCTTGAGGTCACTATGACTTTTTTCATGAAGACCTTTCTTTTTTTCAATATCTTTAAACTCAAAGAGAGGAAGCAGTTTTCCATTTATTAGAGGCACTTCCACAACTATGTCATGTAGCCACCCTCTTTTCATAGCTCTAATGATTTCAAGTCAATTTCTCTGTTCCAAAAATTTCAAACCCCACTGGTTGGTAGTGGCCTCTTCACCCATAGCCCATAATACTGGATCAATTTCTTCTGTTCTTCATGGCCTGTGATCCACAACCTTTCTCTCCACTGTACCTTCCAGCTTTATACTTAACAAATCACCATCCTCACTGATTACCTTTCAGACTCCTTGACATTACCCATTCTTATTTCCCTTGACACTTTGAAACTTCTGAATGTCGGTCACAGTGCTAAACACCGGAGCTATAGTAGTGAACAAGACGAACATGACCTCCATCCTTATGTTGCTCTACGGTCTATGTAAACACACAGAAATTTAATTATACCTGCACACACAATAACAGTTTTCTTAAATGTTGTGGAGAAGCATCACAGACTACTACAAAAGCATGAGAGAGAGAGATAAAGCTTATTTTGCTTGGATTATCTGAGATAAGACTTGAAAGATTAGTAAAAATGAACCAGATGGAATAGTGGAAGAAAAGCCTTCTGGAAAAAGATTAGCACTCAATTCATCCCAATTTCCCCAATATCTTAACACCGTCTTATGACTATTCTGGACTTTTTTACATCATCCCAGGTCTATTGTTAAATATTTTAATATGCCTTCTTGAGCAACCTAGATGTCCTTACCTTTTTCTGAATCCACCCAGACATTCACAATCATGCATCCTAGATCACCTCCACAATTCATTCTGTTACCTCTTGCTCCTAGAATAGCTGAACAATGTGAAATTTCCATTTTTGTAGGCCAATGGCTAGTAAATATCAGCATGCATATGGCTTGAACTAACATTATCAAATAAATCTATATAGTAACTGGCCATCATTATACCCACTTCTAGCAAGTGCATCTCTCTTTAAATTTTTTAACACTGCACTGAATGCCAACTCATCCTAGTCACTAAGATTTCCAGGGAAAAAGCTTTGGTAGTCAAAATAGTTACCCACTACTTCATAACCAGTAAATCCTTTTCTATATAAAACCTATCCCTTTCACATATATAGTGTTCCTCTTCTGTAGAATAGCCCTACAGATAATGATAAACTATGGCTTAGTTATATTTCTCTTTTATCCTTCTCAGAACAGATGTTCTGGAAGGATTCCATTAATACTATATTTGCAGCTTCTACACAAAATGAGCGAAGTACACAAATAATAAAGTTTACATAAGGTATTCCACATACTTTATCATATTTGACATACAATCACATAAATTATGTAAGGCAAGTAACATTTCCAATTTTTTGATGGGAAAACTGAGTCTCAGAGACATAAAGTGATTATAATATCAGCATTTGAGAAATTAAACTAGTGCTCACTTCTGATTCTAATTCTACAATCTTTCCATGACACGTCACTTCCTCTCGTAGTATATGTTTCAGGAAGGAAGGAAGGGGCAGTTAAGACATTCAGGACACTTTGGATACTTTGGCTTTCTTGAGTAGGGTAAGTAGAGTAGGTAGATTAGGACTGCTCAGAGTCTCTAAGAGGTCTAGGCATTATACTTGTCCTTGGTCACTAGCCTTCCTAACATCCTTACCCTGTCCCAACTCTATGCCCAGTGGTTTACCTCTTACTGCTTTCCATATTCCAATGCTTCTTAACTCTTAAGGTAATGGATAGAAGAGAAAAGTTTGAAAATAATGCTGACCCAAAGCTTACATCCAAATACTTAACAAAATAATTGTAGAAAGAACAATGTGAAGGGAAAATGAAAAGCTCAGTGCAACAGCCAATGACACCATACTTGTGCTAGAGAGCACAAGGATTTTACCTCTGGCAGAGCCAGGGTTTTACCCCCTCTTTATCTCACTCTGTTACCCTAGAGTCCCAGGGATTTAAAAACTTGCTTGCACAGTTCTCTCTTTTAAAAGTGTTCGGGTTCTTCTTGTACAAACAGCTATACAAATCCATAAGCTCAAAGTCAGATGTAAAGAGAAAGGATTGCAATCCTTCCAATTCTTAGAAATTGAGTTCTTTTATCATGCATCCTATAACCATGATATTCATTTTGCATTTTCAGAGGCCTGGGGCATGCTGTCCCCTTGAGAAAGACAATGGAGCAAATGCTTAATTAAATTGTTATTATGTGCCAGGCACTGTTCTAGGAATTTTACATAGTGATACTTCCTTTGTAAAGTAAAAATAAGGAGAAGAAAGAGGAGGAAGAAGAGAGGGAAGAACAAAGGGTGCTGCAGGTGATGTTGCTATTAGTTTTATCAGAGAAAAAGGAAAGGAGAAAGTTGTGCTTCGATGTTTCATTTTTCCAAATACTACACAGGCATGTGTTTTTCTAAAGACCAATAGAGTGACCAGGTGAAATGGGACAAATTTGGACAACTCTCTAAGCCGATGAAAATATCTGTAAATTTGCCATCTCCCTTCACCCTCTCATTCCCTTCCTTCCCTCCCTCCCCTAAGATGAAATGATCTGGGAAAAACTAATTGAGAAAACTAGTAGTGCATGCCTTCGGGAGGTTTTATTAATGGAACCAGACACACTGCTATAACAGAATGTACGACTGCTCTTTTACATTGATCTAATTAGAACATTTACATACTGAATGCCTCCTGGACAATTCCCTACCAATGACACTTACAGTGTGCATCGAGCAAGGCTACTCTGTAGGTAAAATTGAACAAAGAAGTCATCCTTTTTTCTCCAAGAAAAATAACATTGTCAAGGTTATTAACAATCAATCAGCTGTCACAGGCTCAGTATAAATGAGGGTATTGGGCTTCCTTGTACTTTTGAAAGATGGGGAAACCAAAAGTTCTTCTCTCATCCTGATACAGAAGACACCCTCACACAATGAGGAAAAGCAGCTGTATGATTTGAATGAAGAAGAGGAATAAGACCAGAGTTATGTTACACAGATAACCTAAGAATACAATTTTAAAAATTGAATAATTTTAGTAATTATATTATGGTTAATATTTCATGATTACATGGCATTTTAGAATGAATTCAATATTTTCACAGCTTTTAGCTTGTGTGTGTGTGTGTGTGTGTGTGTGCACGCGCGCGCGCGCATGTGTGTGCTGACGTCAACTCTGTGAAACCAGTGATAATTGTGAGATGTGCAAAAGTGGACATAGTCAAAGTCACCCATGACATTAAAGGCAGAGTAGGGATAGAAAACCAGGACTTTCACTTCATGGTAAGTTCTTTTTACTATGTATCTGTGGAAAGAAATATTTTCCATGTTTGATCTCTCTGCAATTTCTCACGTACTCCTCCCAGCAATAATACACCTCCCCTCCTCAAAATATATATATTTTGTTGTTCTTCGTTGGCTGAACCTTCACAAGGTGGAAGACGGAATCTCTATATAGATTTAGTACATCATATATACTCAGAACATTGACTGATGGTTTATAATAGGGGGTATCTGAAAAGAGACCTGAAAAAAATAGGTATTTTCAGAACCTACATCTTAAAGGAAAATTGAACTGAGTGAGACTATTTAGATAACATCCTTAAAGGAAACTTCTAAATCCTAATTTTAGACAATTTTCAAGGTTCTATACAGTTCAAAAATGTGGAGATATGAATAAAAACTGGATACCTGCATAAATTGATACACACAACACTAAAAAGGGAAAACAATTATACATTTCTTTCCCTCTCTATTCTACCTTATTTCTTCTCTATATCTCATTACCACTCATGAAAGAAAGGAAAACAACCCCCTTGGAATAAGATTAAGTTAAAAATTTTCATAAAATGATTGAAGCACAACCTCTTATCCCTAAACAAAAGGGAAACTAAATAAGAAGAATAATAACAAAAAAAAAGAAAAAAAAACTAAAGCAAGCATCTTCAGTTAAGAAAAAGAAACAGCTCACAGTTCAAAAGAGAGATTGCAGAAAGATATTTCTCTAGTCAGAGGCCATTAGCATGCAAAATGCATTAAGTACTGGAATCACATTAAGAATATGGAAGACCTGATTTAAACAAGGCTGTTTATATTGTTGACCAACAGCTGAACAAACATTGTTTTTGACCATGATGAGCTTTTTATGGATAGTCAATGCTCACAATGGTGGAGAAACAGATCGTTCAGACATACGCCAGACATTTACAGAAAAGTCATTCATCCCAGATGCTCTCATATTCACATTGAGATTTTCCACCAGTGGCTTAATTATTATGCTGTTGCATATACTCTGCAAGCTAAACATATTCATCCTTTTATGGGACCTCAAGGCCTTGTCTGGGCAATACATTCAGTTGGCCCCCAGCCCAATAACCTAGTTGTAGAGACTTCATCTCACTGGTCTTTCCAGCTTTGTTCGGGCTCAAGGAAGTTCAGCTCCTCCTAGTTTCAACCCAGAGAGAACCAACGACTATCAAGATGATTAAATTTTCTGCCCAATTACATATGTTTATCACATTACAGCTCAAATATGCAAGGAAAACATGGCTCCTTTATAACTGATTTGCTCTTCCTCATAAAGACTCCAACCAATTGAATAATGGTGGGAAAATTTAATTTAGTCCAATCTGGATTAAAATGTAGTCTGAGCCAATAACTGAAAGCCTCTCTCTTGGTCTAAATCAAGATGTTGGAAGATGTTTAGATTATCCCCAGCCTCCCTTGCTACAGTCCGAAACAGTGTCTTGGTATAAGATAAAAGACATCAAACTTCAGGGTATTGGAATTTTTTAATGGGCAGCCTAGTCCTTGAACTGGCTCTTGGATATCTGGAATCTTCTGGGAAATGACTGGCTCATTCCCACATGTGGCCATTATTTTATACTCCACAGCTAATCATTGCAGCTGGTGAACCAGCAGCTGATTCTTTCTTGGCTTGGTCATCTCCTGGTAGCCTATTAGATGGACTTGACGTTTGCTTCACTCCTCCACTCTAGCTGATACCAGCTGCAGACTCCTTTGAGTCCCTGTCATATTCTCTGTCCAACTGCTATTGTCCAGGTGCCCTCTTAGCCCCTGGCGTGTCAAGCTCCAGCATTGTCAACTGGATCTCATCTCATCAGTCATGCCCACTGTAACCACGGAAGTTAGAGGATGCAATTTAAACCCTGTCTCTATCTGCCTGAGCCCTCTGATCTACTTCCTTTCAATGCAGGGACTCTGCTCAGTAACTGTTCAGAACCATCATGCGTGTGCGTGCGCGCACACACACACACACACCAATCACAGAACAGAAAGTGGAACAAACGCCCCTCTACCTTTTGTTTGCATCTTAGTCTGGCTAATTCACCTTCTCTCCACTCAGATCTTTGAGGCCATAGAAAAGAATATTGGGACACATTTCTGAAACTTTCCTGTCTTACATCACTCACCTTTTCCCCATCAAATTCTCAGACCTGATGATTAGGAGATTGGGGGTATCTACTTTCTCTGTGTAACTAATCAGAATCTTCCCTTATAACGTATTTTTCTCTTCACCAAAAAGATACTCTCTATTCCCTCTTACTTGGACCTTGTACTGGTTTATTATCCAAGGAATATAAGTCAGGAAAGTTTATAAAATATTATGCTTCTTACATAGATTTAGGAGAAATCTCAGAGGCATAGAAAAAAATAGAGACAATTCTTTCAGAGCCCAGTATTTGACCAGAGTGAATTTCAGAATAAGCAGTGAAATGCTATATACCATTTGTTTTGTCTCAGTACCTTACAAAACTGCCACATTTTACAGTCTTGTCCTGAGGCTTATTATGAAAGACTACAATAGCACTTTTTATCTTCTCTTCTAACTATCTATACCCCTCTACTATAAGCAATTTCTAGATAACAGGCCTTGCCTGGGCTGACAGAATACCCTATCCTGTTTTCATAACCTGTTTATTCTAGAAATTGTTTTCATAGTTTCAAGGACAAAGTGAATACATTTCTTTTTTATAGTTCCCTTTGGTCTTTTGGTGTTTGATTTGTTTGTTGTTCCATGTTTGACTTGGATAGTCCAAGACTTTCATAAATGTTGGGCAAGGGGGAAGGCTATACACATTTATTTTTATGGTTACTAATAATAATACTCCTTCTAAAAGAAGAAATTATTTCAAGTATTTAGTCAGCTTGAATAAGACTGTATATTATTGAGGTAAGCAGGAAAAATTTAAATAGTTTAAGTAGACTAATTCATCTTAAATGGTTTCATTGAACACATTTCCTCTTCTCTTATCTTTCAATTGAACTTTTTCCCCCAAAGAAAAGCTGGATTTAAAAGCATTTCAATTTTTATAAGAAGGAATAAATAATCTCCTGCTCAATGTCCCACTTCAGGGCCCAGGAGCCAGAATTAAACTATCTTTGACTCTTGAAGAAAGAGCCCAGCCTTCCCTACTCTGGACTAGACTGTGAACACAGTATTTGCCATGTGTCTCCCCTGCTCTGTCTGCACCAGCGCACAGTTCTTCCTTCATAGAACTTTTGTTTGTTTGTTTGTTTTAAATCTTTTATTTATTTATTTATTTATTTATTTATTTATTTATTTATTTTTGACAGAGAGAGAGAGATGCAGAGACAGAGAGAGAGAACTGAACTGGGAGAGCTCCCAGCTCAGCATATGGTTCCTCACGGGCCAGGGCTGGGATTCGATCCTCGGTCCCAGGCGCTGCAAAGTGAGCGCTTAACCCACTGAGCCATCCCGGCTTCCCCCATAGAACTTTTTAACAAATAAATCTTTGATGTAAAGGACGTGATTCCCATGATCCAAAATATGCATTTCTGTTTTGGATTTTCCTGGGATTTTTGTTGTTATTGTTGTTGTTTTCTTCTGATAGCTCTAAGCAGCCATGGGGGAAAACATTGTTTTTAATCACAACTTACAGAGGCTATTCAACATACTTTACTTGACAAAGATAATGTGTGGGCAAGGTTTTTGTCTAGAAGTCCACAGGGTCTGACAGATATAATTGACTAAAATAGGTTATGGTATGCCCCAAGATTAATAAATTGCCCTAGATTCAGAAGTTAGAATAACATGTCTAAGACCTTCAGGCCAGCATCTCACAATCGTCATCATGTGACAAATATTAGGGTTTTGATGAAAAAGGAATAACACTGTTGGTTAACACACTGTGTTGGAGACACCATACCACATTGTTTCATTTTTCAATGTTAAGCAGACGATTGAAAATAATGTCTTCTATATTTTATATAAAAGGTTTATGGACATACTTACTCATGGTCCAAAGAAACGTTTGCCTCTCGTGTTCCAAATCAAATGTGTAAGGAATGTACTCACAAGTGTGAATTACTCAGTTCTCAAAATAGGAAAGCTCATACCTTATATCTAGCATAACTTTAGCATATTTAGTTTTATATTTTATAAA
>PVKE010015988.1:0-32645 GCA_004027555.1 Craseonycteris thonglongyai
AAAAAAATAAATTAAATAAATAAAAGTCTTTCCTTAGGCAAAAAAAAAAAATTTTCCCCCACAACTTGGTATTGCCCAATTAAGTTCAATCACGTATACATGAAGAGTTTATGCTTGAATCCGAAGCATTCAGATTTGGCTACTGAACTGTTACAAGTACAGCTTGGTCTCAATAGCCAAGGTGAGGAAAAGGCAGGAGCAATTAGTAACCCAGTAATTTCAGATTTAGACAGCCATGCCAATGCTGATAATACAAAGCTAGAAAATTGTAGTTTGTGATCAGAAGGCTCTAAAATTAGCTTTTTATGTGTCTCTTTCTCTCATCCTTTTCCCCCTTCTCCAACTAATAATATCAGATATTACACACTGTCTGTTTTCATTCGGCTTTAATATGGCCCACAAGGGGCTGGCATTTAATTAATCACTTCCACATTTTGCCAGAATTCATTACATGATTCTCAAGTTTTCATATCACTTTTGCCAAGTTGGTCAAACCCAATAAACAGAAAGAAAGTCTAGATAAAATAAAAGTAGGTATAATTATTAAGACACAGTATCAGAATTTAAGTGCCACGCACTTTTCAAGGTACTGCAGTTAAGCGCAGAGCAACTACTCTGACGACAAATTCTATCAGAGCGCTAAAGAGTGCTCGCGATCACACAAGTCCAGAGCAGCAAGCTGTGAGTTGTGCTCAGCTGAAAACAGGCCTCGCTCAGCCCACCACCTCCATCGATTTTCAACCTATAGGAAAGTTTTAAATATTTTATTTTAAACATAAACAAAATAACTGGCTATATTACACAACAATTTAAAGTGAAACTTCTTTACAGTTTTTCCTATTAATAAGTATGTGTCAAGGAACTGAGGAGTAATTAATAAGCCATCATCAAGAAGATGAAAATGTTTGGGCTCTATCTGAGTGCTTAGGAATAAAATTAATTTAATCCCAACCTATGCTCCGTACACTTTGCAACTGTTAGTCAACAGGCCTGATATTCTGCAAATGGGAAAAAAACGAGATCCACTAACGACCTCTCTCTATTCAAAAGTAGTACCCGGTTCCTTAGGAAAAACTCAGAATTTCTTGAGAATGAAGGGAGTAAGAGAACAATCACACACAGAGGCAATAGTCTCTGCCAAACTTCTCTGGAGAAGCGTGAACTGAAATGAAGCCTGTCTCCAGTACCGTCCTGAGAACATGGAAGGTATGTGTAACCGTATCTCTCTGATGAACAGCATCCCACCTAATGGTTAGTCCATTATGCAGCTGACCTAAAAAGCAGTCGGAAAAATTTCAACTTGTCAGTGGGCCCGCGAGCCTCCCCTTAGCATATACCATACCAAGGAGTTTTTAGCCAAGTGTAACAATGAAACTGGAGAACACTTAAGTTGGAGAGAAAAATGGCTGGGGGAAACTATTTCACAAAGGGGCACATCTGAATTCAACAAAGTTGTCCCAAAAGTGGTACTTATATAATAGAATTACTGTTTTGGCTGAGAAAGAAATCTTTCCATTTCAGTCTTGATGTTTAGAGAACTGAATATTATATACCACCTCCACCTGTTCTTGCCTTCTGTTCCAATCTCATTAGAAAGTAAGGTGTTTTAAAACTGCTATGACCCAAGACCCAAAGAATGTAGAGTTTTTAATTAATAACAGACAAAAATGACAAGAGTACCAATATGCAGCCTTGCGATGCCATAAGATAGTCAGTCACAGAGCAGGGTTGTCATCACAAAGACTATCACTTCATTGCTGCGCTCACAGTGACTGAGGTAGGGGCAGGGGGGTGGCCGACATTACTATCTTCACCTTAGAAATATGAAAGTTGGGCCTAATGAGAAATTTATGAAGTGGAAAAGCCAAGGGCAGGGCTGCAGTGGCCCCTTTCCTGTGCTCTATTGCAGGACGCTTCTCAAGGCGTGTAGTGCTTAAAGCTGGGGACCTTTGCTTCTTTGGTTCTAATGCATGCTATAAACTAAGGAACCAAGAAAATAAGCTTATTCGTACTGAAGGCCAACACCACACTTAAGAGACACACGCTTTCATGGACGTTAGGTTCCCCAACCCTGTAGGTGTACTGATGTTTTCTCCTGGAGCTCAGGGGTGATGTGAGGTTTGAGAAATACACTGTTTCATCGCCTGCCCAGGGATCCATTCGAGAATCACATTTACTGGTTAATGCTACCACAGGCAAATTTTAAGTGTTGAACTTAAGCAAAATTCAAAGAAACCAAGGTTCCAATGAAAAACTTTACTAGTAAATAAAAACAGCACTGTTTATTCCACATCCAGCTTGTCTGTAACGATAGATGGCCTTTCCCCCTGCCTATGTTCTCACAGGCCTGATTCATGCCACGGCTGTGTTCAGCAGAAGTGGGCCCTGCCTAGTCAAACGCTGGGTCCAGCTCTCACCACAATTTCATGCAGTCTTGGCATGTTTACTAAAATTAATGTTGTCTTTTGGCTGCATGTAATCCTTCATGTTAAAGACCAACAAATACAATTGTGTACATATTAATGTAAAATACGGGGCTTTTTTGTTGCCCAGGCAGGGGACATCCTCATCTAGTGCTGTACAGGATCAGGGCAGGAAATAAGTCCCTGGGAGCTAGTGGGCAGGGATGCAAGGGTAGAGCCCTCTGCCTGTCACTTGTAGCCGCACGTCCTGGGACCCTACTGCTCCAGGCCTGCTCTGAATGGCTGCAGTAGGAGGCTGTGGGAGTGGACACTGGTCTGAGCCTCTGCCAGACCAGTGAAAGGCCTGGGGAAAAGCTGGGGGCTGCAGCAACGGGCCTGCTGCCCAGGGGCTCGGGAGCAGCAGGGCAGGAATTCAAGCCAGAGACCAGAAGAGAAGGTTCTGGGTGGTTCCAACATCAAGAGGCTTGGCTTTGGCTAGATGCTGCCTGGCTCATGGGATGAGGACAATGAAGGCACAGCCCTGGAAGATGAAATGAGGGCACGCTTCGGAATCCTTCTTCCCTGCATGACTCTCACGCCTGTACTTCCTCATTCTTCCCCAGTAGCTCATTTTCTACTCCGTGTCTTTGTGTCTTTCTCTCTAATATGCTGGCCAGAATTTAGAGTTTAGGCCTATTTTTATATTTTGCATATTACATGAAAGTTTGAGAACTGTTCTTAATTGTTTAAACTGTTAAATTGAAAATGATAGTTTTCTCTTAAAAGAAACTAAACCCTGTAAGTTGTCAAGCGGACATGCATTCTCAACTCTTCTCTTGTCCCTTTCTGTGGAACAGGCTGGAGAAGGTGTTCCTACCCCCGGCCCAGACTCTGCAGCATGATTATCTCCACAGCTTATATAGGTGGTAGCTGGGCATTCACATGGCTAGACTCACCTTTCCCTGCTTCTTTCTGCATCAAGACCGAACTTGACACCTGGAGTTGACCTGAACTCACCTTGAGACAATGAGGGGAGGGACAAAAGAATCACAGAGATGCCAACCTTGACATAACTGAGCCGCAAACCAATTCTAACAGTGGCCTACCACTAGACTGCCTGTACGAGAAAAATTATTTTTAAGACACCATTCATCAATACTGTCAATTACTTCCAAGCAAAAGCATTCCTGCCTGGTACAAACTGCTTTTGAGTTTTACTTCACTCTAAATGATTTCCTCTTAGGGTCAGTAACTCTCTACCTATATGAGAAATCTTCCTCTGTCATCTAGAGATTCTACACTTTTCTGTTAATGATAGTTTTCAAGTAATGTTTTTCTGGTATCAGTTCTTCTAAATTTTATAAAATCTGGTTTCCTCCACCTAGTTTGACTATAAAACTGTTTGTTTATCACAGCAGTATTATTCTTTACCCTTGAGTAGGAGGCTGACTTAAGAAGGAAGCAAGACCAATGAAAGAGGAATAGAATATTTATTGACTAGACAAGAGAAAGTAAATTTTCTGAATACTTTTTCCAGTAGCCTTTAAAAATTAATATTGATTTTACTTATTTCTTTTTATAAGTAAGATAATCTGTGGTGTTTATTGAACATTGAAATCTACCACTTTGGATTTCCGTCTATTTCCTGAAATTAGGAGAATGTTCTGCACAGTCAAGGATACAGTATATGGAACAGCTTTCTATACAACTGCCTCAGGTTCAGGGTTTTCTTTCTAATATAGTAAGACATAGGCCTCACTTTAGTTTATGGGTTTTTCATTCAGGGTTTAAACACTATATATCTGATTCCCTGATTTATTCATGAATGGAACCATTCAAAAGCCATTTACTGAGGATCCACAACTCTGTGCCAAGCATTGGTCCATGCATATCACTTTTCTCCTGGTGATGTAACATAACAGGTTACTATTTTATCCTCAATCAATCCAATCCTTCAACTATAGATTTAGAATGAGCTGAGGTAGAAAAGAAACATCCATTTGAATCAGGCTTCAAAACTTTCGTTTGGAAATCATATCACTAGCAAAGTTACTTGAATACATCATAAAATAGAGATGAATGATTTAGAAAGAACCATAAAACATCTCTAAAAATAAAATATAGTATAAGGATAAAATGGCATACCTAAAAGATCAATGAACCATTACATAAGAAAATTACCTCAGAGATCATCTAAAGGTCGGCTCCATCCTCAGTTTAAAGATGTGAAAAGTAGCTGACCTGAGAACCCACAGGCAGTTGTAGCAAAGCACAGACTGGAAACAGCAGTGCTGAATACCTCCCTGACTTAGTTGGAAATCAAGATGAATAAAATCACTCGGGTGACACTGTGTCTTATCTGTTAATATTTTCACAAGACATTTTGAGTTTAACCTATGAAAATAAGAAAAGTCCCAAAGAAAATTAACAACAAATAAGACCACGACTGAACATTTCTTCTCTCAGAAATTGCTCGTTCCTACATTAACAGTCCAACAGATTACAGACGTGACCAAGACAACCTCAAAGTAAAAAGTGTCATAAAAAAGACAGTGAAACTGCACAGAGACATCCCTAATGAATGAACCTGCAAGCAGCCTGAACACTTTAAAAGTCACTGAAAGTTTCTGGAGGTGATATTCATATTCATGATTCTGCTTTCTTGAAGTTCCTAAAATACTGTTTGACCTCTGGCACTTTCAAACATCAAGTAATTGCTGTTATTGTGCAGGTTTTGTTATTTTCAATATTTACATTCCTGCATTAAAAAAATCTGACCAAGAGGTCAAGTTAAACCTACCCATGCTTTGAAAAAGCTATGTTTCTTTGTGCTCATTCTTTTCCTTTGCAGATTAAGGTTTTCAAAACAGTTTTCCTAGGAAGAGCGTCCTCATTGGGTATTTCCAGCTGTACCATGAAAAGAGAAACTCCCTGTGTTAGCATCTGCCCACAGTTGCCGTTTTACAGGAACAGAGTTGCCACAAGCCTCTGCCACTGGGCTTTGAAAACTCTCGCAACACTTCACCTTTACACTAGGCTACACTTGGGGTAGCCATAAACACTTTGAAGTAATACAAACCTAAATATTCCTGCTAGGCAGACGGAGCAGTGGAACCGAATTATAATGAGCTAGCAGCTGTCACAATATGACCACAGTAACCAAATCAAAATATCAACCACTAACCCAGATGAGATTCAAAGGTCATCCTATAAGCCGACAGCTTTCTTCAGTTCTGCTGAAACCTTGGTCTAATCCTGCAGTAAAATGTTCCACTGAGCTAGTTTAGAAACCAGTTACTCTATGGTGGGAAATTATTCAGTGCAGTGGTAGAGACAGTACCATTAGTGGGACAAGAACCAAATACCACAATAAGGAAACCGAATCATTCACAAAGGGACATGTAAAAACACAGCAGCTGATGTTGAACTAAGCTGCACCCAACCATACAAAAGTATCACTTTTCACATTTTCCGGTGAGCAGTGCATGTTTATAATCTCACTGGCAATGTGCTCACTCAAACAATCTGGTTTTCAATTAAGGCTCTTGAACAATAGAAGGAAAACGCATGTGAAGATCCTTCCTTGGATTAAAAAGTTTTAGCTAGAAAATATATCATATCCCATTGTAAAAATATTTGGACAATTACCTGCAAAAGTTTAAAGCTTGGCACGAAAAATAAACAGGAAAATTTTTTGTTTGTTTGTTTTTAAGCCATACTGTTTGCATAGATAGTTCTTGCCAGGATTTTCAAACTATACCATAGCATATAGTTCTCTTAAAAACAGCACTCAGACTCCACGACCCTTCTGTCCTATCAGTATATTCTGACCACACATAAAGGTTTAATTAAACTGTTTAAAACTGCAGCAAATAACTTTCCAACAGATGAAGTGTGCATTATTATTAATAATAATAGGCAATGATAAAGGAGAAGTGATTTGTTTCTCTTCAATACAAAACAGGACTCAGAAAATCAAACAACTCTACCCGATGAAAGAACTCAGGAAATGTCAGGTAAAGGAGTGTATCAGATGGCCAATAGAGGCAATCAGATGGATGACTCAATGATTAAAACTCTCAACTCCTTCAGACTCCCCCAGACCAAAAGAAAAACAAAAAGCAATGCACACTTATAGCGGGGAAAAAAAATTAGGGGCTTTCTACTTTGTTTATTTTAATCATGTTCTTCTTTCAAAGATGTACACAATATCAACTCTAAAACCATATATGGCAACTCTAACTACAGGATGCAATGGAAGGAGTAGTGCAACCTTATAAACCAAGGAGTGTCATTAATTCTTCTAGCATAGCAGGCACGTGTGTTCCCGCACACACACAAGTGCACTTGTCTTCATTTGTTTAATTTTAGGTCAGAGATTCATAGACTATCAAATAGGGCATTATATTAAGATATGCAAGCTTATTTCTACAAGAATAAAGTAATGGAGATACTCCGTTACTATTATAAATTATAACCCATTTCGCATAAATTTGAGATACACAAATAAACAAAGTTTTATTATTTTGGTGCCAAACATAAGCACTACATTACAAAAACTGTACCGTTTATGCAAAACCATTCACGTGACATCAAAGAGTTCAGAACTGTACTGAAAGGTTTTGTGATCATAAAAGAGTTTATAAGCCAATGTTAGTAATGCCTGCATCATTTCTTCAAAATAGTGTACTGCCGTAAAGAACAAAATATATAATATTAATTCACTCCTAAAATGAGAGAGCGGTTCATTACTTTTTTCTTTCCTTGTAATAAACTAAATCTCACTAAGTGAACAGTTTACAAAGAAAAAGAAAAAGAAAAAATCAGGTCATCTGCAGTTAATAACTCTTTCCCGTAAAATTAGTGTCACTTATTTCTGTAGCAGACGCCTAATTCAGTTACAGGCCTGATTGATTTGACAATAGAGAATCTGGTCCAATAAAGTGGCTGATTTATTTCTGATGCTATGGCTTTTACCCTAATGTGACATCACTGTAGAATTAAGTCACTGACATGTAAAGAAATCCTTTGTAATCTTAATGAAAACTAAAGATTCTGAGAGTGAATATTGGTGTATTGTCAAAAAGTTACAATAAAGTCTAATAATCTCTTTTGGTAGAATGAGAATTTCCATAGAGGTCATAACACAATATGGATTTGGACACAAAGAACAGTTTAGACTATAGTATATATTCTATAAATTCAAATTGTTCACTACATTAACAGAGCTTATTCTGTCTTTGTCTCCCTGGGTAAATTGGGTATCTTTAAATTCTTGAAAACGACCTACCTTTTCTTTGTAAAGATGTAGCATAGCACCAAGAATCGCCCATCTCAAAAGTGGTTTCATTTTAAATAAACAGCAAATTGAGCAGAATCAATGAAAATCTTTGTTCCCGAATCTAGCCCTGAGTTACACAAGCCAATTAAGAAGGCATTTGGGATGTGAGAAATTATAAGGGTGGGAAGAGTTTTTAATGTACCTTCATAGTCAGTTCTCTAAAAGTATTTTTTTTTAATTCTTCTCCAAACTAAAAACGCACAGTATTTCAGAGCTGTTTAAATGTCTTCTGCTCCCTTTTTTCTTTCTGCACACTGTGCCACGCCCTCTCACTCTGAGGGCGACTTCCCTGACCCCAGTCTGACACCACACCGTTAATGTCAGATAAACCATTTAGCACAAGCACAATTCTTTTCTGTGCAAAAATCTGCTTGAGGTGGAAAATGTAGCAGTTTGTAAACAATAAAGAACCATGTTTCAGACCAGACAGCTTATCTAACAGAGAAGTCCTTTCATTGGGAACAGTGGGTGGGAGCCTCCGGACATAGTAGCATTTCCTACCACAATGCAGGAGACTGTCTTGGCCTCCATATTTAAGAGTTTAATGGGAAGGAGGGCAGACAGGATAAAAGAACACAGCTGACATCGACTTTCAGTTTAAACAACAACTAAGTGAAAAGAACTCTTTCCCCTCCAGCTCTAGACTCTCACTCAGCTCACTTATATTTTAAACAGTATTTGGACTGAAAAACAAATTTGTTTTGTAAAACAGTTGTCCATGAAGACACATGAACAAGAATAATTATTTAATATCTTAGCATTGCTTAGTGTACTCTGTAATATTAATTTATTGATAATGTACACTGGATCTATTCATTGGGAAAGCCTTTTTCATGCATATAACAAACTTCTCAATAGGAGTAATTTATTCTTTTTTACTTACTTTAGCTCACTAGAGGTAAGTTTTAGAATCTCCTAAGGAAGTTTTTAATATACTCTAGGTGATGCTTCTCAAGATTTTTTTATTTTCAAACTGATTTTTTATTATAGTTTACGAAGTTGGGTGAAGAGAAGACAGGTGATGGCATTAAATTTTAAATTGTTACTAGTCATTGAAGAGTCTAAAGTTCTTTAAATTTTAAGTTGATAGATCTAATCATCTGCATCTATATACCCTTAAAACAGTAAACATGTTATACCTTTCTATAAACAATTGATGAGAAACTGGGATTCTTGGTTTAGCTACAAAGTTAGCTCATGAATATAAACGTTACCATTTAAAGTATTAAAAAAAAAGTACAAATATAAAAAATCTTATGAACAAAGACATCTTTGTGTTTCTCAAGTTTGGGATGACACTTAAGAGTACAAACAAATGATATTACCCATTAAAAATAAATTGCTAGTATTTCTCTGCTTTGTCTATTTTGTATTAAATGCCTGGAATTCCTTTATGTGGATTTAATGGTGATCTTTGGGGGGAAAAATCAGAAAAAGACTGAGATTCCAGAACTATCTACACCTTAAATAACAAGTAATAGTTCCAAGGCTTAAAAATCAAACTTTCTTTAGAAGCATTTGCAATTATAATTTCAGACAGATATAATTATGGCTATATATTTTCCTCAGAGTATGGTCCAACAGATTGTGTCAAGAAAATTAACTTCATTTATTGATGGGTTCACAATAGAATCTGGTCAAGCTGAGAGATTTACTAAGACCATTAAAAACTCACTACAACAAAGATCTTTTTTTTTCCAGTCAAAAGTCAGGTAACCAGCTTTTGAGGCCTTTTAAGCCATCATGATTTATTTTTCCATTCTCAGGTTATTGTTATTAAACATCCTACAGGGTATTCAAAGCAGAAAAGTATGCTATGGATGCCAAATGGGAAAGGCATAATGGGAACAAGCAGAATGTCTCAGACTTCACCACAGCTAGCCTCCAACGAAGTACGATGACAACTGCCAAGCCCACTAGCACTGAAGTTCACGCGTTAGTAAATATGCAACCATACTTTACAATTCAACTTGAACACACCACTACTCTCAAACACACTAAACCAATTAGGCACCTTACACCTATTATTAAGGGGGTTTCCATAACCCCCTTTCAATTAAAATTTACAGCTAATACTGACTACATCTCACTGCCAACTGGCAGGTCTAATGATATTTTTAAATATCCACCAATTTGAATTCATCAAACTTAACTTAGAAAACTACTATTGCAACTTTGACATTGCGATAAGTGCTTTGTGTCTAAGGAAGACAAAATTTCTGTCCAGATTCAGTATCACTGAAATTCTGCAATTCTAAATGGTCACAAAACTTAGTTCCTTATGCACTATTACCAAGTATAGACTGTCAATATTTTCCTGCAATTTAAAATCACTATAGTTAACTGAAGATCCCAGTTTCTAAAAGCAGAACATCTGTCTGTGTTCTCCCTTCTATGGTAAAACATATTAATTTAAAAAGTCATATTAATTTAAAATTTGTCTTACTTTGTATTCTGGAATTGACAAAAGGTGGAGAGAGATTGTCATGTGACCCAAGGTCCCTGCTGGTCATGTGGTCATAGGGAGTCCCATCTCCATAATTCTGTAAATAAAATCACAGCATGTATCAATTTTACATATTTTTTAAAAGCACATAAATATGCCCCTAAAGAAATTTGAGTTCACCATTCCAAACTGGAAACCTCATTACAAGGAACCTGCATCTTCACAGGTACAGGGGGTTAAAGAGGGATCTAGAGTTTGTAGAGTTCAAATTTTCCTCATGAAATCTAGGGAATAATAACAGAAGTTGACATGGTCAAATGAAATAATGCATGTAAAACACCTGACATATAAAATATATTGTAAATAATAACAGTTATTTTTTTTTTAAACATATTTGAAAAAGAAGGACTTCTTTTTTTTTTTTTAATATAGTTTTATTTTTGACAGAGAGAGAGAGAGAGAGAGAGAGATACAGAGACAGAGACAGAGAGAGAACTGAACTGGGGGAGCTCCCAGTCCAGCACATGGTTCTGCACTGGCCGGGGCCGGGATTCGATCCCTGGTCCCCGGCGCTGCAAAGTGAGCGCTTAACCCACTGAGCCATCCCAGCTTCCCCAACAGTTATTATTTTGATAAGCCAACATTGTTAAAAAAAAAAAAAAAAAAAAAAAAAAAAAAAAAAAAAAAAAAAAGCAAGCAAGGTTCTGCTATAGGGGAAAACTGTCCATAGCCTGCAGCGAATTGCTTTTGGAAGACCAAGGTAGAGAGCCTTTTAAACAGCAACATTTGGTTTTTATGATATTGAAATTTCAATGTTTTCATTCAGTTGTTATTGTGGTTGTAAAAGAATTGGATCATTCTATAAGTAATAAACACATACACTGTTAAAATTATTACAATATGACTATGAATAAGCTTAAGCATAAATTAGTACTTCTGGATTTGGACAAAGTGTGCCTAAAAAAAAAATGGTTTAGAGCAGACATTAATTTTTGGCAGAAATTTGTTATTATTATAATTAGTTCATTTTAATGGGAATATAAATTTATATTTTCAAACTGCTCTGTCACTTTTAATGGAGGAATTTAATAACATATAGGAAAGAAAATCATCTATATTATATGGTTCAAATTTCAGTCTACTAAGATGCATTAAGTAACCAAAAAGCGGGGGGGGGGGGGGGGGGAGTCATTCTGCTCAGCTGGCTGCACTGCCCATAAAGACTAAGTCAAATTTACTCAGAGGTGTCAGTGAGCACAGTAGCCAAAGGGCGGACAGAATCTGCCCATGCAAAAAATACGACGATGTATGAAAAATGAAAATGCACATCACCTCACTACAGAATAAATGGAACCCTTGAAGTTGCAAAGAACCTCATTTTCAATTGCCTTTCCTCATTTATAAAGTTAACTTGAATGATACTGTCAATATGTCAGTATATAGAGAGATGTCACATTTTAAATACCGAGCATGAATTTTACACTCACTCCTTCTATACCAGGCATTGCATAATACTAATTATTATTTATTAAATGTCCTCATTCTAAAGAGTATACTAAAAGCTTAATATACACTATCTAATTTAAACCTCAGCACAGCACTGCAAGGTAAATGATATTATCACCACTTTAAGAGGAGAGGAGAGAGACTTACCATATTTTCTGGCATATAAGACGACCGGGCGTATAAGACGACCCCCTAATTTTACAGTTAAAACATAGGTTTAGGCCTATATTCACTGTATAAGACTACAGCCTCGGAAGTGGGGGGTAGTCTTATACGACGAATATAGGCCTAAACCTATGTTTTACCTGTAAAATTAGGGGGTTGTCTTATACGCCCGGTCGTCTTATACGCCGGAAAATACGGGAATGGTCGTATGGATACAAGTTAGCCACAATACTCTGTCTCATGCAAACTCCCCAGATTTAAAGAATATAAATTGCAAATATTGATTCAAAATTGTTCAGCAACATGTATCCTGAGAACAGTGGCAGAACAGTTAATGAAAGCTAAATAAAAGTCTGAATGATCCCAAATTGATCTTGTTCTCAGAAATATAATTAAAAATACTATGTGTATTAAGCTGAGAAATCATAAAAAATTAAGCAAGGCTGAATGAATCAAACAATAGAAGAAAGAACTGTCATCTCCTACACTGCTGTCAAGGGGAAAGGATCTATCGCAAGTACAGACTGTAACATGAGGAGGAGGAAAGATTTCCTCAACTCATCCATATAACGCATTAGAATGTCAACTTCACCAGCTGGTGCAAGGGCTCAACAAAGTTACTGGTAAGCTTAGAGATCCTCCTATACCCTGAAGACTACAGTGAGAGTCACAAGGCTAAAGGACAGGTGGAAATGGATGACGACGATTGCTGAAATGTCCTCATTTTGACAGCCTGATTATCTTCCTTGCCTCTTAAGAGCAAATGGAGACCTCCCCGTCCTCTAAAGTTCTGTGAGTAAAATGTTACCCTCCCTACAGAATGCTTCATCTATACAGCTGGTTGGGGGGAGGTACAGATGTTTGTTTAACTATGTGCTCTAAGTCTATTTTTAATTTGGGGTATTACGTTTACATTATAAAAGCTGACATGGGTTTTAGAGGGCCTAGAAATGATTCAGTTGAAGACAAATTATATATCAAATTATACATATTTAAGTTGGAAGGAACATAAAAGATCCTCTGGTTCTACTTCATTTTACAAATTGGGAAAATGAAGATCAAAGGCATAAAATGACATGCCCACACAAAAACACATAGTGCCTAACCACCCCACTCCCACCTCATTCCATGGTTTTCTCATACACCCAAACTAATAACCAAATCCTGAAGGAAAACCATGAGAAAGAGTAGCAAAAATTTGAGGACAAATGAACGAATGAACCCAACTGGTGACCAAAGACACTACTGGTGGAATAGTAACATGTTAAAAGTGAAATCAACTGAGACTTATTATGTAGATTATATTGTAAATTCACACTATGTTCTCAGAATTATTCAGTAATATATGCACATCAATACATTACAGGGATATTAGGATTTTTTCCCAAAGTTTTGTCATCTATATAGCAAATAACTTTCTGTAGTACTAGATCAATAACTGGCAAAGTAAGGTCAAATATTTAATAAAGAGATTTTTCTTCCGGTTAGTAGAAATGGAACAGGTGTCAAATTCAAAAACAGCATCCAATAAGAGGATGAAAACAACTTCCAAACACAAGCTGATCCTCATTAAATTTACTATGCATTCGTAGCTGTGCAATTGTGTGCGTGCGTGAGAGAAACTCACATGCAGTTTGTCAATTTACATATGTGGGATGTCTGGATGTAGGAAAAAAGATTAGATAGACTTACCCTGGACGGGCTTGGATGTCCTCCATTCCCCCAGGACCCTGAGCTACTTCTGTCTTCTACATCTAGGGACAAGAGAAAAATTCTTTAGGCTTTCTTGCAATAATTCTTTCTTTTTGTATATGCACTTTTAAATTAATGTTTCAAATTAATCTCCTGTTGCCTTTAATTAAGAATCAGACACAGGGCTACTACGATGATAGCAGCTTCTGACCTATCTCCTTAAATTAACTCATTTAAATTCACAGCAGAAATGAACTGGACCCTCAGGAACCAGAGGTATGAACATAAAAATTACTTCCATTTTTCAGAGTATATCATAGCCTCAACTTTTATACACATGAAGTTGCACTTAAAAGTTTTATTTAAATCTTTTGGACAAAATAATTTTAAAAATATACTAATACAGCCTTATATTTAAAAAAATCTTAAATTCAGGTGAATAATCATACTAACATTGGCAGCATTCAAGCAGTAACACTCTTAAATACATTTTGGTCTATAGACAAGACTTGTCACACCAGACAACAAACACATAACAAAATACATGAGACAAAAAAAGTCAGTACTCTATTTCTTTTTTTAATTAAAGATTTATTTACTTATTTATTTTTGACAGACAGACAGACAGACAGACAGACAGACAGAGAGAAGGGGGAGGGCCCAGAGCAGTCTCCATAGTTGACAGCATTAGTTTTCCATATAGTTTCACTCCACAGGTGGGCACAGGGCTGCGCAGGGCAGGGCAGGAACCGGGCCCGAAGCCTCCCTCACAGGCCCGGGCAAGAACCCGGGGCATATGGGTCCTCCTGGGCTGGGGCCAGAATTCGATCCTAGGGCTCCGGGGCTACAAAGAGAATGCTCAACCCGCTGAGCCATCCCGGCTTCCCCAGTACTCTATTTCAACTGGTACAGTAATTACAAGGGCATAAGGATTTTGTTTTTATTAAGTTAAGACACCATTGTCTCAGTCTTTTTTTTAAAGTAAATTTAGCTACCTGGCCTACAATCCTTAATCTAGGCATTTAAGTGTCAAAATTCAAGTTACAAAAACAATGCTTTATTTTGGAAAATGATGGTGAAGAGACCTACATGAACTATCAAAGAGTCGGAATTCTTCTCAAATCTACGGCAGCAAAGTCCTAATGCTGACCAGGTTACTAAATGTGCAGTCAGGGAGTATTTCAAGTGGCAAATCCTCAGGATGGAGAGTATAATGGCTAAGTTATATTAATTGCTTAACATATAAAAGTGTTTTAAAGATCAGTCCCTCTATATTTAGAAATGGCTGTGAGATTTTTGATGAAAGGCCCTTTGTAAGTATGAAAAGTTCCACTGTTCTATGATTTTGATCACGGCTGATAACAGACGGGCATCACAAGCTTCCTCTGACAGAACTGGAGCAGGAGGTGTGAAACTTTGGTTCAGCAGACATAATCCCATTTATTGTGTTTCCTAACATTTCGGCAATACTGTTTATTCTCTTCGTGCACTACTGTCATTCCTTTTATTACTGCTATTTTATCATCCACAGTAGTAATCACAGTATAATTAATTGATTGATTTTTGGGTACAGTGAAGTACACGGTGTTTTAGAATATCTTAAGAGATTAACTAGCAGCCACAATAAAAAACAACTATAACCACTAAACTTGAATCTTTCTTTTTTTTAACCAAGTATTTCAGTTCCTTTTTTGGTAGGGCAGAAGATAATGCAACTGTAAACAGCGGTCCCCCGTGGACAGCTAAAATCAGGGACCGTGAGCTTTAAGGAATGTCAAGAGACCTCTGGGGAAATCCATCTAATCTGGAGAGAAGGTGCAATCGTCCCCCAAGCCTGCTGTTTAACAACCCAAGCTCCTGGCCTAGCCTGTGTACACTGAACTGAAGGACATAGAACCCTCTGGATTCTCACATGAATACATTTTGTAGTCGATGGCGTTCTCTTCATCCTTAGCTAAAAACTAAATATTTTTAGCCTACAAAAAAATGACAGTATATGTGACAAAATCTCTCAAACACTGCAGGTTTTCAGAAATCTGGCACACCTTGAACTTCCTTTCACCTGAAACAACCAATCTGGACTAATTAATTGGAGGGATTTCTGCTCTCACGTTTGGCCAGTAACGAAGAACAGAACTGAATCCCTACCTGTACTGTAAGATGTCATATTGTTTGGACCCATTTTATCTTTTTTGATTTTCAAAGAGGGTTTTTAAACATGACAAGCAGTCAGAGACGAAAAGGAAAGAGAACAGTAGTAATGGAGGGCCAGTGGTTCTCCTCTGGAGGGGCACGGGGGGCAGTGTCTGCAGTCATCCTGAGTTGTCACAGCTTGCGGGGAGGGGAGGCGGGCACTCCTGGCATCTAGTGGGTTGAAACCAGAGATACTGCTAAACATCCTACAGATATACAGGACAGTCCCTCACATCAAAAAAATGTTCTGGCCCCACATGTGAATTCTGCCAGGATGGAGAAGCCCTGTGCTGGAGGAAAACTATTAAAGAGCAAAAAGAAAACATTGATTTGGAAAACAAATATCCTACAATATGATTCATAATTTAGTACTACTACCTCTTATTAAATACACAGTGATATAGGCATTTTAACTCAGACCTGAGCTGGAATGTTGCAAGAGACCTTCATATACATATACATCTTCTGTCCACAAAATAAAGGAAAAATGATGGTCAACCAAGCAGCCTGCTAATTAGCAAGCAGATAAAACGCATCAAAACTTGAGTATTCCCAACTGGGCAATTTCAAAAGTGAGCAATCCACTAATTAAAAATGCTGGAAGTCTAGCTTTTGCAAAACAGGTTAAATACTGGCTGGGTTCCTTCACAAATAGATTCCCAACCAATCAAATCGGACTGCTCTTTTGCCATCCCTTCCCATTTCCACCTTTCTCATTTCCCGATTTCATGCTCCTGCACCTTCCTTCTTTTTGCTGCTCTCTTTCTAACACGCTTTTCCATCCCCTGGCACCTTGCTAGAGCTATAAGGACAGATCTCTAGCTCCCCCAAGCCTAATAGAACATATGATTTCTGATTATATTTTATCTTTGAAAAAATTATCTAACTGGTGCTCATTCAGCCATCGCAAGAAGATACAAGGCTATACTGGATATTT
Organism: Craseonycteris thonglongyai; assembly: GCA_004027555.1. Taxonomy (NCBI): domain Eukaryota; kingdom Metazoa; phylum Chordata; class Mammalia; order Chiroptera; family Craseonycteridae; genus Craseonycteris; species Craseonycteris thonglongyai. The sequence continues at coordinate 16,683 of PVKE010015988.1, forward strand.
GTAACTCATAATGAATATAAACATGTTACTTTGTTTCCATCTTCCCTCCCACTGAGCTGCATCACACCTGCCAGTAAGTTAGCATGCATTTCCTCAACAAGCATTCCAGTACATTTCATTGCATCTGAGGGTCCCTCCACCTGAATCACAGGCCCTGCTCATTTCAGCATCTTAGGATCCATGAAAGACCCAGTAAGTCTGGATCTCTGGGGATGAAGCGGGGTGAAAGGGGGTAGGGGGACCACATGTTTTCAACAAGGGCACTAAGTAATTTTCATGTACGCAGGAGTCTGAGGTCCACTAGCCTACTCTACAGGGAACACAAGACAGATGCATGCCTCAAACCACCCACAGTCGCCTGTCTCACTCCCTATCTTAAAACCCCTGCCTAGATTACCAGTTTGGGCAGCACTCAATACACACACCCATCACGTCTGCATCCCAGCGGTTGTGGCCGGGCTCACTTTCTATGTAAACCCGGCCAGCGGACTACACTTGGCCGCTCCTTACTGCATACAGGTGTACCTGAACCCACACTTCTTTATCTCCATGCTTTTGTACCTCTACTCCCTTTGCCTGAACTGTTCTTCATGTCTCAAAAAATAATGGCAGCTATCAGTGAGCTGAAATACGTGTCAGGCAATGTGCTAAGTAAGCACTTCCATGCAGTAGTAGTATCTCTATTTTGTGTATAAGAAAACCGCAGCTTAGGTGGGACAGAAAACTCCCCCAGGTGATGCTAAATGGCAGAACTGGCCAACAACAGGTGCTATCAATACTAAAAGCTAGTGAGCGTCCTCTTCCATCACATATAAGCCCCATGGATCTCTCCCGGACCAGAGCAAAGGTTAATACCTCCAGTCACTTCTCCCAAGAGTGAATGTACTTATTCAGGAGTTTGTACCCTAATAAGAGTCACCGTATTTTTCCATGTACAAGACAAAACTTTTGTCTAAAACTATAGACCAAAAATTGGGGGTCATCTTATACACAGGAGTATCCCATGTATTGATTTCTTAATGTTGAGTTAGAAAAGCAGGGGTTGTCTTATACATGGGGGCATCTTATACATGGAAAAATATAAAAGTAATACAAGTATAAAAGTAAATATTTGTATTTTTTGAAGAAATCAAGAGAATGGAAAATAAAAGTAGGAGAGCAATAAAGCCAGAGTTATTGTGAAGTTATCAAAATGTACACTGTGAATTACTGGAGAGGGGGTCAAAATTCTAGAAGTTATGGAGTGGGCCAAGCAAAGAGTGAAACAGGATTCACAGCAAGCATCAGATGAAAACACAAATTGTTCAGGAAATCTAGGAAGGTCACACAGTAACATATGAAAAACTGCCAGGGACAGAAGCAGTATGAATATTTAGTTCTCGGCTCTCCCTTGTTCTGTTGCCACCCTCTGTCCAAGATGAGAAAAAATAACAGAAAGACAATGACAGAGGCAGCAGGAGGAAAGGAGAAAAGCAAGTGGATGGTAGAAACTATTCTTCCACAGACTGAGATGGACTTGATTTTTCAAGGTTTCTCTAATTTTACCATGAACTGGGACAGACATAGTAACTTTCAAGGGGTTGACAGTTTCTTTAGGAGGCAGCCTGACAATGCAGTGGATCTGCATGAGCCCCCTCTACAAGGTCTGACATTTCAGCACCAAAACACCAAAGTGAGTTTTGGGCAGAAGTAGGACCAAACACTGCATTTAGAGAAACGACTTACCACAGACAAAACTTTTCATTTCTATGATTGCCCATCTACATTCATTGAACTTATGATGTGATTACTCAAATTTCTACTTTGATTATATGAACCACAACATCAAAACAATCAGTTAGGCCAGACAGATATCAGAAAACACAAACACGGCACTAGGAACTAGGATGAAGACCTGACTTTCAGTAGTGACTGTGCATTAACCAGCTGTATGGTCTGAGCTTGGACTCTCTGAACCCATTTTTGTTAACTGTAAAATAGTGGGTTTTATTTCTGTTCTTGGAAATAGGGCAGGCTAGTATATTTGGACAACTGTCTCACAAAAAAAGAAAAAGGAAGGGAAGAGGGGTAGGGGAGGGAGAGGAGGCAGGGAGGGAGGAAGGGAGGAAGAAAATAATGGATAAAAATGTTTATTCTTCCTTAAAATACCAATGAGCTGACTAGAGAGAAAGGAATTATCAAGCCAAAGTCAAAGTGAAAACTGGAACCCAGGGAGGAAGAAATATGTTGAAATGGTGAGATATAAAGAGGATATTCTAAAAGTAAATTAACTCCTGAAATAAATCTAATGCTCACTGTGATTGTGTTGTCAGGTTCATGGAGAAGGTGAAATTTGGTGAAAAGGGAGAGCCATTTTTGCCCTGAGGACATGTGCCAACCTAGAAAATGTAATGACCTCTTGGATCTAAGGGAACAGAAGTGAAAACCCAGGACTCACCCAAAGTAGGTATTTGACATGAGATAAGGGGATGATAGGATTTCCAACTTCGAGTAGTTATTATTAAAGTGAATTAGTTAATACTTGCTAAACACTATGGGAGTCCCTGGCCCATAGTAAATACTCAGTAACGGATATCTACCAAGAGACTCTAACATAGCCCAAAATCTAAGATAATTAAACCACATAAATATGTAAAATTGTGAACTAGTCAAGAAAATCTGAGTCTCACTATTTTATGAATCCTAGTTCTGTTAAACAGGTCTGGGGCTTTCAAATATTCTCCTTGATTTTAGAAATAGCCAGTATGCTTACAATAAACAAATTTCACCTTCTCCATGAACCTGACAACACAATCACAGTGAGCATTAGATTTATTTCAGGAGTTAATTTACTTTTAGAATATCCTCTTTATATCTCACCATTTCAACATATTTCTGTGTATTGGATAAACGATATGCTTTCTGAAGTCACATATGCTGACCAATGTCCCAAGCTTAAAACACAGACTAAATATCATGTAGGTTTAAACTTGATATGAAATAAGCCAGTGTGAGTTACCTAACTGTTGAGCAGTAATTAGAATTGTGTGTTGGTTCTTTCCATATTTCATGCCCAGATCATGCCAAACACCCTAGTTTCATGAAGTCAGAAAACAACTAAAAGGGTTTTTTGCATTATTCTAAGAGTCTACAAATTCCTAACTCTTCTAGAAATACATTGATTTCCCACTGAAAGCTTCTACACACTCAGAATGCATTGGGGGATTGAGGCTAAGTTTTCCTGGAAAGATAATTACTCTGAAACATGTTGAAGTCTACACTGTCTTAAATCTTTCACTCTACAACAACAAGCACTATTAAATTTAAATATCCTCCACATCATCATGGAGACTCACAGACTGCGTACATCTGTGGCTCCTACTAATTTCCTAGTCCAGGAAGAACCCTTGGCTGAGCCCTCCACGCAAACTGAGATGGCATATGCTCTCCATCAGTGCCAGATGAATTTAGAGTTCAAAATATTTCATCAGCAAAGAGCGTGTTAAGGATGTGCACATTTTCATTCGCAGCCATTATAATAAGAGTCTTAAGTAGAGTAATCTCAAGTCAAATTTGAGTTCTAAGACAGAGGAAGGAAGAGTAGAGAAGCCTCAAATATTGATAGACAATGTCCACACAACCACGATCACTTCTTTCTGTTTGCATAATAAACAAGACATACTTTATAATATGTGATCTGAGAAGTAAATGACAAGAAACTTCTAGTCCTTCTCAAACCAAGTGAGCAAAAGATGAGGGTGTGGCAACGTGTCCCACACAAATTCTAAAATCCTTCAAATATACAGACAGAGACCCGGGATTTCTATTTTCGTATCACTACTGTCAACACTAGCTTTCTCGGCACTAATGGATTTCCTTATCAAATAAATCTAAAAACTCAAAGGTCAAGTGCAACATGATCTTATAGTTTATATAAATATACAGGGTCCAGCAGAAGTAACACTGTAATGCCATAAGGCTTGCTTTATGTTCTACAACGTGGACAGCAATTTTTGAACATTTCACCTAAAATGTCATAGAGTGTGCTTGTTGCATGTGATATTGTTATGTTACAGAATTACATGCTTATGATTTTATAATAAAAGATTTGGTATACATCAACAGCACATAAAAAAAGGGGTGTTACTTCAGCCAGGGTGTTACTTCTGCCAGGCACTATACAAATTGTGTAAATAAGGGTAAAACATGGATATACTAAGGGGTGATATATAGCGTTGGAAAATTTGTTCCGAGGGTAACGACTTCAATATTTTAGCCTTTAATTAATCTTCTATTTAAATTTCCATTAATGTGTCCTTTAATACACTGTTTAAAACAATATTATTTTCCATTGTCTATGTATTCCCTAGAATTGTACACCTAGAACCTATGTAATTTTTACCAACCAATGTCACCCCACATATTTAACAAATTAATAAAAAATTAAAATTAAAAAATATATATTATTTTCCTTAAGTTCAAAACTATTTTTCAAAACTATACACTAAACAATCTCAGATATTTAAAACATTGAGTTGTGTTTTTTCAGTCCTATAGAACAAGAAAAGAAATTCATATAATATGAAAGCAACTAAGTAAAATCCATAACTATGTTGTTATAAATAAGCTGATAGTGTTCCTTATTCTGAAACTAAGAAACCTTCTTGAAAACCAAGGTGAGTAGAGACTTATATTATGAAATTGATATAAAAGTAACCTTGAAGTCTTTATATCAATTCTTATAATTTGAAAGTATCAATGACAATCTAACTTGAATATTCTAACTGAATAATCTAACATGAAATATAAAGACACGGGTGTTATTTTGAACCCTTCCATTTCAAATGTGTGAAACTAACCAGGTAGGATCTTCTTCTTAAAGAGAAGTCCATTCTTTCAGGTCTCATCTTCCTAAGAAGAGCCCAAAAGGAAGCCCCATGAATAACTGAGACAAGAGTACAACAATGTGAATTCTGTGTGCTTCTTTTGACTTTTTGAAATGTAACTGATCTAAAAGCATTTAATAAAAATCAGTCTTACTAAGATAACGTTCAGGGGGACGGGGAGCTTATTTCAAAAACAGTTGAGAATAACAGTTGGAATCTGCAATATCTGAAGATTTTGAAACATACCATCTAACTCTAACATTAAACAGATAAGCTTCAAAGTACCTCAATTAAAAGTGAATATAATATGGGAAAATTTTTAACTATGGTATGTGCATGGTACTGCTTAAAGATGTATTTTCAGGTATGCATCACAAAATGTGAGAAATAAAAGGTAGATACTTCAGAAAATAAAATGTTAAAAACAAAGGAATAAATTTGAATATATGCTTTATTTCATAGAATGGAATATATAACATGTACATGTTATACATGGAGTTTTCAACTTATACATGTAATTTTTATGTTTTAAAATCCATAATACTTAAGTTCCAAAATCTATAATGATCTTTAGATATACAAATTGATATTTAAAATGACTGTTTGATGAATAATTTATTCCAATGGAGAGAAGAAAAAGAGCCAAGATGAAGCCTATAACAGTTTTATCTTTTCTTCTCCTGCTCCACCCCTCCCCATACCTCTAGTCTCCCCAGGGTACCATTTGTGAGGCTCTGGGAAAGGGCTGCTGGCTTAATTGAAATATTTGTAGGCTCTAACTGCTCTGCATAATCACAATGGTCCTCTTTTCCCAAATGGCATCCATTCCTATTGCCTTCTTTATTTTTTTTTTCTCTTTCCTTTCATACTTTAACAAAATCTACTCCTGTTTCTTCTAGTGTCATCTCATCTCATCCCCTGCTTCAGATGCCTGACTAATGTTGGTAAAGCCAAACAGTTTTACATATTCAAAAGTCGTCCCTAGAATCCAGTTTTTTAGCACAGTTGTTTTCACTTATACTAAGCACTCCCATGAACTGATTTGCATTTTATCCTCTCAGCACCCCAGCCTTCCACCTGTGTTTAACACTGCAGCCTCTGACCTGGCAATGACAAGCAATCAATCTTACATGTTATCTTCAGGGGTCATGTCTTAGTTTTAGGCCAATTTTCTTTGTATTTAGGCTCAAATGTGCAAACCACACTATATTACTCTGCAAAACATCAATGAGAAGGCTTAATTAAGTAACACTGACAGATAAATCCATTTCTTTCACAGTAATCAAATCAAAGCAGGTTGACATAACACAGGAACTTAATACAGTTATTCCCTTGTAATTGGAAAAAGGCCCTTTACTTCTCATTAAAGCAATCTTCTGGGTATTGGCATAATAAGAAGGCTCAGAGCTTTAATACTGCCCTATAAAAGTCTCAAGATGCAGACCCCTTAAGCAAACAAGCCAGATTATCTAATTCCTTGATCACAGCAGAACATGTAGTCCCTACTGTTTTAAATTACTAATTCTTTATCTCTGTTGCAATTAAAAAGAGGTAAATCAGTATCAAATATATACAATGGAAATCTATAAAAAAAATGCATAAACTGTTTACAGTTTTATAAATCTATCTTCACATGTATTTGAAGGGAAGCAGTCCATTAAAAAATGAATTTGAAACAGCTTATAAATGTGAAATTGTAATAGCTTGGATCGGGGGGGAAATCTCTTTAATTTTACTTAATGGACTCAATAGGAAGCATTTTGCCTAAATATACAGTCTGATACCTAACCATACAATACAACTTTAATAATCAGAATTGTGAGAACGGAATTTATAGAACATATAATTTTTGTGACATTTAAGGAACAGTAAGTCACCTAGTCAACTGTAGGCCACTCACACCAGAATGAAACCAACAAAGAACACAATATTGTGCTTAGTTCATGTAAGAAACTAAACAAAGTCAATTTTCACCATTTTACTCCAAATTTGAGGGATTTTCTTCTACTTATAGAACGGCACCTGATCAATCTCAAAATGATTCTAGCAATTCTTTGAAAGGATAACTCATAATCTAAGCTTGTGGTTCCCAAATGTGACTAATCATCAAAAATCCTCTACAAACCTTAAAAAAACAAAACAAATAACAACAAAAAAACATATGGACATCCTAGCCCACCTGAACAAAAAGGAAAAGATCAAGGATTGAAGTTAAGAAAAAGTGTATTTTTTAAATTTCTCGTGTTTCTCTACTCTTTATGTTAGAACATTTTTTTATTACAATGCAGTTAAAACTATGTAATATGCTGTATCTCAACCATTTGTGACTGGGTTGCTTCAGTCATATCCTTTTATCCCTTAGTACTTCTCTGTGTACTTCCTAAAAACAAAAACAGTATAGTTATCAAAATCAGTAAACCTACAATTGATACAATGCTTTTACTTTATCCATAGTCCATGAATGACAACTGATCTCAAGTATAATGAACACATTTAACCAAGCACACACACAATAGAAATCTAGGATTACTCACTGCATTTAATCAGCACATTTCTCTCATCTATTTTAATCAGTAACAGTTCCTCAGTCTTTCCTTTTTCTTTCTTTTTTTTTTTAAATATTGGCATTTTTAAAGAATACAGGCCAGTTATTTTGAATGTTTTTTACGAGGGTGGGTTGATAAATTTTGCCTCTCCTGTAATTTTTCTTGTTACATTAATGTATCTGTACATAACCGGTTCTGTGTAGTCACATGGTATTGCCCCTCCATCATTGTGTGTGACCTTGCACACACACACATGCTTACATTTCTCACCCAGTGCACATCAAAATGGAAGCGTGTTCAGATGTTCGGTTCAAACAGCATGTTGTTATTAAATTCTTAACAGAGGAAAGAGTTCCTCTAACTTTCTTGAAATTTTTGAAGAAGAGGGTGAGGACTTCTTAAAGAAGTTCATTATAGGTGATGAAACTTGGGTCCATCCTTATGAGCCCAAGAATAAAAGACAGTCCATGGAATACCACCATACCAGATAATCTCAACCAAAAAATTCAAACTCAGGCCTCAGCTTGGAAGGTCATGTTGACTATTTTTTGGTCTGAACAGTCTTCCATTTCAATGTGTACTGGGTGGAAAATGTAAACATCTGTGTATGCAAGGTCAAGAATGATGGAGGGGAGTTGCCAAGTAACTGCACAGAACTGGTTATATCCAGATATGTCTAATGTAACAAGAAATATTACAGTGAAGGCAAAATTTATCAGTCTACCTTCATAATATGGCTTTATCTAATGCTTCCTTGTGATTTTATTCAAGTGGATATAATACTACAAAAGTGGTCTTGTGTCTTTCCCAGGATGTCACATAGAGAATCATATAATGGTATGGTGGTCTGCCTGCTTCATTTGTTATGCTAATTCAATCATCTGGTCAAAGTATTTTGGGGATTGTCCACTGTATAATTACAACTTTTCCCTGTGCAACTTATCAGAAACACATGGGGAGATACTTAGGGACCGTTACAATGACTGTTTAATTCTGTTATTATTGAAAAATATTGAAACATAAAATGTATAAAGTAAAAAGTGAAAAATTCCCTCAACACCCACTTTTCCCGTCTTCATCACCGGTAACCTTTACCGGTTTCCTCAGTAGCCTTAAAGATCCTCTAGTATGTGATCAACCACAGAAATAAATGCAAAACTTGACTAAAATTTCTGTCCTATTTGAATTGTTAAAGAAATATTCCTTAATTGTTTATTTATGTTATAGTAACGTCTCAATGGATAAAAATATTAGTGCTAGCCATGTGACCCAGGTGGGACTAGGGAGGACAGGGAATGGAATAAATGAAAACATATTATACTATTAACTTTGAAGGAATTCAGTCAAGATAAAGACAAGATTGAACAGCCCCCTTGTGAATCAATGCAATGCAGAAAGCCAAGTTAAATAATCCATTCTGCAGTCAATTCTGCCCTGAGTGGCTGTCCTGACATCTTTGCACCACATTCTACAAACCACTATGTAAAAAAGAGATCCACCATAGCAGTAGTGCTTCCCAGTTAAAATCAAATGGTTAGAGAGGTCCACTTAGCCAAAAAAAATTTAGTGTGGTTTTTGTAGGTTGGCAAAAAACAAAAACCCTGAGAAACAGATCTAGAATTTTTTTTTTAATGGGAAGTAAACAAACACCTTAAAAATAATATATTCCCACATTCAGAGATCAGGTGTACAAAAGAAATAGCCACAGTCAAAAAGTGAGGAGAAAAACTTGAGGATAGAAAAGACTGAGTGGCACGTGGTCATTTGATAACATAAGCATATCACACAACATGGAGTGAGTTAACTCATTATCATCAAAATATGGTGGAAATGGTCCCTTTGACTGTTGGATGAAGCCCGTGTCTTTTTATAAACTGAACAGTGCTGGTGGATTTCAACTCTGGCTTATACATACTTAGAAAATTGTCCTTACAATTCCAATTCAGCCAAAGGACTGGCAGACATCGGCAAAGGTTTTTCTTAGTTGGGTTCATGAGTGTGTGTGTTTTTGTTCAGAGAAGTCTGTCTGGTCACCTACAGGGTTTTACATTTTGTCCCACAATAATGTAAACACACTTTATCATGCTTTCTGCTTTCCAAAATGTTTTTTTTAACATTCATCTCATTTTAAATGATTTATCTGGAATCACTGAAAGTATGAAATTGAGATCAAAAGAAGTTGCATTTTTTTTTTTTTTTTAGATTTATTTCATTGTCTTTGACAGAGAGACAGAGAGAGGCAGACAGAGAAAAAGGGGAGGACTCAGAGAAGCCTCCACGGCGGCACGTGATCAGCTTTCCACACAGTTTTATCCTACATAGGTGGACAGGGGCCGGGCAGGGCTGAAACCAGGCCAGGGCCTCTCACATGGGAGGCGCACCCCTCGAGCAAGGGGCCAAATCCGGAGGAGGATGGCAAGAACCGAACTAGGGGCCTCCTGCATGGGAAGCACACCCTAGTTCAGCACATGGGTCCACACGGGCCAGGACTGGGACTCAATCCCCAGGGCTGCAAGGTGAGCACCCAACTCGCTGAGTCATCCCGGCTTCCCCCAGAAGTTGTATTCTTAAGTATAAGACTAACACACCATTTCTCAAAAGCATGAAAACAAAAAAAAACAAGAGAAAAATAAATTGGTAGTTATCCCATAAAAGAGGTTATTCCATTGCCCTCTTTAATTCTAACAGGTAACAGAATATTTGCTTAAGTTCCCTAGAATACCTGCTAAAAGAGGAAAGTTTGATAGTATTATAATGATTGAGTTTTCATAGCTAGCAACGTGCATTTTTAAATCATATCAGCAATGAAAACAAAATTGCTGATCTCTGCTCTGAGCTTCCATGTATTCCATCCACCATCATTTCCCCAACATGACACAAGTTTGGCATTGGTTTGAAAAAGGCCTAGGGCTGCGACAGCAGGTCTGGTCTATAATGACAAAAATAGACTATAGCTTTCTACTAATCATGCTACTACTCTTTCGCTTTCAAGTACTTTGTAACACTCTTGCAACTGAAGCAGTCCAAAAACCTCAGCATTAATTTACTAGTCCCGCTTTGGGGGTAGGATTTGAAACATAATAAAGAATCAGCTGGTATCTTCTTAAGTTTAAATCAGTCAAGTGCATGGGAATAAGTATTTTGTTCTTTTAGTAGGTCTGCCACTTGAATGTAGCCTGCCTTTTGCTCCTCTGATAACTGAGGGACTATACTGGTCAAAAAGAGATGAGCTGCTAAGATGTACTGGTCTTATAAATTCACTAAGTGGAATGGTAGAAAAAGCTGTAACTCTTCCTCAGGAATGGAAGAAATGTCCTTAGTTTGAAAGGAGATAGACGCAAAGACCTGAAGAATGACAATAACCAGGCATCTTGAGAGAAAACAAGAAACAGGGAAGGGGTTCAAGGGAAGCCAGAGCTGTCAGGAGAGAATAATGATTTATCTGATGAGATTAGCAGAGAGTTTGATTAGAAAAGATGCCTTCTTAACATAGCAAAGATTGCAATACTACTTTAAGATGTTGTTGTAGGAAAAAACAGTGCCTGCCAAATGTGGTCTGTGACAGTACACGCTAGCCATGAGTGATACAGTGGGAAAATAGCCACTAAGCCAGATTTTATTTGATTTGTACTGATGATTTTTATTAGAATACATGGATCATTGCTTCAACCTTTCCATGTAAAACCAAATCAAATTCAAAAACTCACACATCAGTCACCTAACCTTATGTCATTCCGTCTGCTTTACTAAAGTTGAGCCACATTTCAGCTGATCTGTCCTCGATAAATCGTTCAGCTACTCATAACTGTTGGGCCAAATTCTGGGAGGCAAGTGGTACACAAAGGAAACTGCTAAATCTGCAGTTACAAATAAACCCAGAGACAGGAAATAGCTGTGAAACTCATAGGTACAGAATGAAATCAAAGCAATATATAGTCAGAGCAAACCAGGATAAAACAAATTCTCTTCATAGTATCAAATGTATTGTAATTTATCTTTCAAAGGCCCGCCCACCCCTCCATTTCTTTTTCCCACTTTAATTCAAGGCACTGTGCAGAACTCTGCAAAGCTGTTGTTCCAAAACCAGAAAAAGTCCACAATTGCATAGTATAAGGAGATCTAAACAGCTTTACAAATAATCAGGTTTACAAATTAAAAATATTATAACCTTTAAGGTAAAAATTAAAAATAGTAAATAATAAGATTGTGAAAAGCTCCTACACTATTTATAAAAACTGCTTCATTAGAAGCAATGAAATTTATGGGGATGCCACGACAGGTCAGTGGGTTGAGATTGCCTTGTGACCAGGAGGACCAGGGATTGAATCCTGACCCTGGATCATGCAAATCCATATGCTGAACTGCAGCACAACTGGAAACTGCTGGGATGTCCACGAAGGTTTTCACCTCCCATGCAGGAGGCCCCAAGTTTGGTTCCTGCCCCTCATGGCTCCACATCCACCAGTGTGGAATGAAACCATGTCACAACTCATGATGTACAACTATGAAGACTGCTCTGGGCTGTCCCTTTCTCTTTCTCTCTCTCTCTCTCTCTCTCTCTCTCTCTCTCTCTCTCTCTCTCTCTCTCTCTCTCTCACCATGTCTCAAAACAATAAATCTCTTTAAAAATTTTAATTACATGACACATGGCAATGAGTTTCCAAAGAAAGAGTACCTATATCCTACTTCCCACCATTCCTTTACCTTATTCTTTTTGCATTAGCATGTTTCCTTTCTTCCCAAGCAACACGGCAGATTTCAATTTAAACCTATAAGCAGCTATAATTACTGTTTGAATATCTATTTCTAGTTAACAAATCAGTTCCATCTGCATGACTTCCTTTAGTCTCTCAAACATCTCCTGAAATGCACGTTATTATCTTCTCTTCCCAGAAGGTAAACAACTTTAAGGCCATCAAAGGTCTTAAATGCAATGTCTTCTACAGGTGGCATGTGCAGCACATTATAGTACCTCATTTGAAAACCCAATGCCTGTGAAAATAAGTGGTCACCAAACTTTCAGGTCCATTGATAAAACCTTCCTGTGGCTATATTTTTGCCAGTTCCCATTTCTAACCATCCACCCCTCAACCCCAACCACAAAGGAAGTCTATATCTCTCATCCCCTTTTGCAATAGTAGGATCATGTGACTAAGATTTGGCCAATAGAATGTGAGAGGAGTAATGTTTGCCTTTTCCAGGCCTGGACCCTAAAACCTCCCGTGTAATCCTTCATGCACTTTCTCTTACCTCTTTGTTCAGTCCAATACAAAGAATTTATCTAGTGAATCCTGAGGCTCGAGAGGATGGCCATGCTAAGTAATGGAAGAAACCAGGTCTGAAGTACTACAGGGAAAAGCCTACCTCACAGATCTTGTGACACCAGAGGGAAATAATCCTTTGTGGTGTTAAGCTACACAAGTCTGAGGCTTGTTTGTTCCAGCAATTAGCATACCCTGAGTAATGCATCCTCAAAAACAGACTTCCGTGAATTCTGGTGTGATGATTCTATCTTCCAAGCAAAGCAAACATACACAGTTAGAGCTGGCACTCGTCATAATTGTGAGGCTGGGGAAATTGGTCTTTGAACTATCCTTCTCTCCCTTTCAGACTTGTTTTCCCCTTGTAGTGTTTCCTCCCTCTGAGCACCAAATGTTCTCAGGCTGCTCAGTCTCATCTGTCCCAAGAAAATAAACCCAATACATCCATTAGCCATTCTTTCTTTCAACCATTATCTTGCAACCAGGAGTGTGGAGCTGCTAGCTACTTGAGTAATTTTGGAGAAATTCTTTAACATCTCAGATTCTATCTATCTCCTTCTGTAAAATGTGAATAATTTATCTACTCTCACATGCTCTTGTGATGATTAGAGATAATTTATGACAAAGATCATCATGGAACCTGGGAAGTAGAAGTATAGCTCCTATTTTTATTATGATTACTATTATAAGACCATATTTGATACCAAAAAGGATACACAATCAATATAAAAATAGAGCTTTCTCTCTGAAATATACCTTAGATTGGGAGCCATAAATAAAGAGCAGTATTTTTTGTTTGTTCATTTGTTTGTTTTTCTGGTCTGTTTTCCTCTTTTTTTTTTTTCTTGTTAAATTTATTGAAGTGACATTGGTTGGTAAAAATTACATAGGTTCCAGGTGTACAATTCTACATCGCATCACCTATGCATTGCATCATATGCTCACCATCCAGAGTCAGTTCTCTTTCCATCACCTTATATTTGATGCCCAATCCCTACTCCCCTACACCCCCTACTCTCCCACCCATCCCCCACTTTACCCTCAGGTAACCTCTAAACCACTGACTGTGTCCATGAGTTTTTGTTTCTCTGTTACTTTCAGTTTTATATTCCACCTATAAGTGAAGTCATGTGTTTCTTGACTTTTTAGTCTGACCATTTCACTTAATATGATGGTTTCAAGGTCCATCCGTGTTGTCACAAATGGCAATATTTCATCTTTTCTTATCATTGAGTAGTATTCCATTGTGTAAATGTACCACGACTTCTTTATCCAGTCATCAAAACAAAGGACACTTCAGTTGTTTTGACTTGGCCACTGTGAACAGTGCTGAGATGAACATTTTGAGAATTAAGGTTTTCAGGTTTTTTGGGTAGATACCCAGAAGAGGAATTGCTGGGTCATATGGTAATTCCATGCCTAGGTTTTGCAGGAATCTCCATACAGCCTTCCATAGTGGTTATACCAGTTTACATTCCCTCCAGCAGTGTATGAGGGTTCCTTTTTTCTCCACAGCCTCTCCAGCACTTGTTATTCCCTGTCTTGTTGATTATACCCATTCTAACAGGTGTGAGGTGATATCTCATTGAGGTTTTAACTTGCATTTCCCTAACTGCTAGTGATGGTGAGCATTTTTTTCATGTATGTTGGTTGTTTGTATGTCTTTGTGAAAAAAGGTGTCGTACAGGTCTTCTGCCCATTCTTCAACTGAATCCTTTGGGAGGTTTTTTTGTTTATTTTTGTTGTTGTTCTTGAGTTGTTCTATATATATTTTAGATATTAGCTTCTTATCATCAAATGCATTGTTTACAAATATTATCTTCCATTCGGCTGGTTTCCTTTTCACTTTATTGATGGTCTCCTTGCTTTTTAGTTTGATATAGACCCATTCGTTTATTTTTGCTTTTACTTCCCTTGCCTTTGAGGTCAAGTTCATAAAGTCCTCTCAGAACCCAAGGTCTATAGTAGTATTTAATTACTAAAAGAATAATAAATGTTATGGAATTTTAGAGAAAAGAGAATTATATGGGTCAGAGTCATCACTTTTGAGATACTGGCAATTTAGGGTAAAGAAAGGAGAAGGAAAGCAGTGGCCTCCAGGGGAGTTCTACTGGCATAGAGATTAAGTTCATTTTAGGAACAGTCTAATTAAAAGGTCCCTCATACAGAGAATGTACTGGCTCAGATACTGGAAAGTCCAGAGACAAAGCAGGTTTTAGGGTTGACATATCCAGTGCATCCGTCCATCCCTCTACTGCACCACCACCTCCACATCACCTTCATCTTAAAGCTGGAATCCTACATGGCTGTGGGATTTCTGGAATAACTTGCTTCCTCATTGCTCTGCTTACTTGTAGAGTTTAGTTTACAAAAGGGCAAAATTACTCCTGAACTTCACCTTGATTTGGACCATCACTGAACTAATCCTTATAGTCAGGGAAAACATGCATGGATTGTACAGGTGTGGATGATCCACTTAAAAACCATGGTGAGGGGACAGGATTACCTTGACTGACTTGGTCCAATCACAGCTGTCCCCTGGAGATGTAGTAACCCCACACAAACTACAAAGATACCACACACTGGGGAGAGCAGGGTATACAATATGTTACTGGATAACCACAACTGGAACAGAGCCTCAAGTGCCATCCGTGTATTAATATACAGTGTGTGGCTTATAGGCAAAGAGCGCTTCATGAATGGACATCAAATTCTATCATGCCACTTCCTCCTTTAAATATTTCAAAGTCTTCCCATCAGTGTCAGGATAAGAACAAAGTTCTTATTTAGGGCCCTCAAGGCCATCTTGGTAATGCACCCACTCCTTGTTTTCTTGCCTCCAGGTCCCCTGGTCACTGACAATGCTCATGCACACCACTGGCCCTCCTACTGCAGGACCCGAACATGTGTTTCTCCTAATAGCACACACTCTGACCCACTCCTACCACTCTGCTTACCTACATGACCTGTTTCATTCCTCTACCAACTCACAGCTGAATCATCACTTCTTGTCCTCCTAGTCAAGTGTTCTGATGGTCTGCTTCAGTGGGCTTGTTACAGATGGAATTTTGCAGTTGTATGATTCTCAAGTGATTCCTTTCTCTCCATCCCCACCGCCCCCTTCCATAAACTGCATGAAGACAAAGACTGGGTATTGTTTGTTTTCCATCCTACCCACAGTACCCAGCACAGTGAGGGCAGGGAGGGAGAAGTATCAGCTTAGTCAAATGGCGGGGCCATCAGCCTCTCAAGTGGGCTGTGCACACAGGAATATGTTAAAAAACAATGAAC